>VZTD01002700.1:318677-603185 GCA_013397725.1 Rhagologus leucostigma
TTGGGTGGGGGAAGGAAACATCAGGCTTTGTGCTAGCTTTAAAAAGAATTTCATTATTTGCCAATAGAGTGGACTCTTGTCTGCACTAGATTTTTCAACTTTATATGCTTCTATTAATCCAAGGTAGGTCTTACTGAGGCTACTAAGTAGTGAAATGAGTTTAAAAAAAAAGGAGCTGCTTTTTTTTCCTTTTCTGTAATATTTGAAACAGTTAAAGGCACCATAAAGAATTCTGACAACAAGCAAATACTTTTAGGATGAACCAGTAGCTCAGTTAAACACTTTTTGTCACTGAGACCTGTATCACGGAACTAGGCTGTATGTTAATATTCCTGACCTCTTGGTTTAGAAGCACATTTTAGCAAAATCTGTAAAACAGGTACACTTATCTCCCTTAAAAAGGGTGTAAAACACCTGAAGGCCTGTAGAAATCAGTATGTCAACACAAATACTCCTATAAGTACTCTTGCATTCAGTACTACAATGCTGAGATTTTCAAGGATTAAAATAATCATTGTGGAGATTATAATATTTCACTGCCAGAGAAACTGAGGTACCAGGCTGCTTTTTCTTTGTTAAGATTTTTTTGTTTTTCAGTGAAGGAATCTGCTTTTTTGGTCATTTCCCCAGACTAGCACAGCAGAAAGTTGCCTCTGTTTCTGTCATATGACAAAGCTACAGATGGGCTGGTTTGTCCTCCTTGGGCATCACTTCAAGAGTAAAAATCTGAGTCCTCTTTTGCATTGTGACAATCTGATTGCTTTTCTCTACCTTCCTACCTTTTTATATGATTAATAAGAATCATGGTGAGGTATTTTGTCTTTTAATCAACCCGTAAAGCTGTTGTATACACAGAGTCTAAAACTATTCGATTTGCAATGCCAGTTCCCCTTCCAAAACAGCCTGAAAAATAAACTCCATGCTTAAATGTTATATCTCTCCATGTCTGCTATATATTCTCCTCCCCAGTGAGACTTCTGCCAGGAAACTGTTTAATCCAGTGGTAAGAGTATTTTGTATTGTCAATAACTGTACACTAAGTATATATATATATATATATATATACACTACATATGTACTATGTATACTATTATTAGTGTTACTAATAAATGTATCTCAGATAACTGAGATAATGATATCATTCTAGGTAAGCAACCAAAAAATATTTTAATAAGAAAACCTGATAGGAATGTCCCCGATTCTGAAGTCTGTTCCACATAGGCAGGCTACTGTGCTAACAAAGTGGACTTTCACAGTGTCCTTCCCAAAGGAAGAGAATGTCTCTCGCATGGAAGAAAAGTACAGGCTTGGAGACCATGTTCTTTGTGGCAGCCATGGCCTCCACAGTGAAACCGCAAACACGTCTCAGCAGAACAAGTATCTTGCCTGAAATGTCAGCCCCTTTATATAAACTCTTCCATTCCTGTAAGTAGATAGATTTGTTAAAATATAATTTGTATGTATAACTTATGAATGTTTGGAGCTATCTTATTTAAACAGACAAATTGATCTCCATTGGCTTCTGAATTTTTATTAGTGAAGCTTTATCAAGTCTTTGACTGTGAAAGAGCTTCCAGAATAAAGACTAAAGCTTTCCTATTTCAGTCATTATCTTTCAATTAATACATTAGATTATATACATGCAATATGTAGAGTAAAAACCAATTTCTTAGAAACAAATCAAACATGAAAAGAACTGAAAAAAATGGATTGCATATTTGGTGAGATTTCATAAGAAAAATACGTTTGAGCAGTTTTAATCAACATCACGTGAGTAACAGTCTTTTTTTACTTTCGCATATATTGTACTTTTATTTTTGTAGTGATAGAAAGTGTGTACATATGAGTAGGACGATTTACATGAATATTTTCACTTAAATCAATATGAAAGTTTAGTTTTGGTCAGGACAACAAATTCCTGTTTCCACATAATTTAGATTTCAGTGACTATTTTTAAGTCATCATAAATAAATAAAATTTGTTAACGTATCTGAATAGTCTATCTGACAAATCTACTTTATCACTTTCAGCAGAAAGACTTTGAAAAATTAATGTTGTGTATTCAGAATACAGTATTTATACAAAATACAGTATTAAAACCTACAGAATATCTTCTCAGCTGCTCTAGATTACTGTTTTGGTAATAGGATTGGATTCCTGACACTTAAATGTATATTTTTATTTAGTAATCTATAAAGTTTTGTTTTCTTTGATAATTCTTATTAAATAAGCAGTGTAGAACTAAATAATGAAAGCATTGCATTATTGACTGCATTCAATGTTGCTGATGCTAAATTCATGGAGAAAAGCTGTTGGCATATTGAAAGGTAGAGTTTTGATCCCTCAAGGAACCTGAGAATTTTGTTGACAGAAAACTTCATGGATATTAGCAAGGAGAAGTGCAAAGTGGAACAAGCAGCCTCCATATGGGCTGGGAGGCTTCCCTGCTGAAGAGGCCTAAGGGTCATGGTGGATTACAAGATTGCATCACTGGAGGTCTTCTCTATGAGACAAAAACATGACTAAATCAATCCATTATTGGTGCTACTGCTTTTATCTAGAGCTTGGCTCAAATAAACTTCAAAAGTCCTATGAACGCTAAGATTTTATGGGGCAGAAGAAAGGGGGTGGAAGTAGTCTCTAATTTAAACACCATAATCTGATGTTCTCTTAGCAGTGGACAGCTGAGTAGTTTTCCATTCATCCTGAACACAAGGACTAGTTGGAAAGTCTGTTAGAGTGCAATATTAGGAAACCTGGGCAATTTCCATTAGTTTTTTTGAATGTGTTCATGCCACCTAAAACTCTGAAATTACTTTAATTAACATGGTAACAACATATTCTTAAAACACCACATTACCTATGACACTGTTGAGCAGACGCAAGTTAATAAAATACTTTGATAAATCCCTTGTCACATTATTTTAATCTGTAGACTTTGAATTGCTGCAGTTTATTAGCCTGCAATAAAAATCTAAGAATTAAAATTTCCCAACTTTGCTACAAAGGCCACATATGCTACAACAGTTTCTCAGTTAAGAGCTTTAATAGTATCTGTGATTTATGCAACAGGAAAGAGAACTAAAAGTCAGATGTTTAAACCACAACCACATGGTTGTGTTTTTTTAACACCTAATACATTCGTTTCACATTTTAGTAACTTGTTAAATATGGTGCTGCAGTCCAAAAATTGTCCAGGGAAGAGTACTTTGTGTTATATCAGTTTATTCTGATACTAAAGACTCTCATTTGAATTCATAGACTCATAGAATTGTTTAGGTTGGGAAAAACCCTGTAAGATATTTGAGGCCAGCCTCCTAAATGATGTCCTTAAGAGCCACTACTCATCTTTTAAATACATCTAGGGATGGTGACTCCACTACTCATCTGGGCATCCTGTTCCAAACTTAACAACCCTTCCTGTGAAGAAATCTTTCATAGTATCCAATGTAGACAACCCCAGCATCCTCAGATGCTCCTCATAAGACTCGTGCTCCAAACCCTTCACCAGATTTGTTGCCTTTTCCTAGATGTGCTCCAGCACCTCGATGTCCTCGTAGTGTGGGGCCAAAAACTTAACACAGGATTTGACCTCCCATCTGGCACCATAGTACTGTGTGTGTCTAAGAGTGTAATAGGTCTCCCTTTGGATTACAGGACTTCATTCTGCTTCCCATCCCTGTCTTCCAGATCCTGTTTTGCTCATTCAAGGTGTCTGTTAAAAACACCTGTATAGCTGTCTCATTGTTTGCTTGGTTTTTAAAAGTGCTGCAAAGCTGAGAAAGAGATAATAAAAAGTGCAATAAACTGAATTTTAAATTTCCATCTGTTTTGTGGCAAGGTGAACTAATTTTAGGCTATTATCTTTCAATCATTATATGTTTCAATTAAATCACAGATACACCAGCAGTGTTGAAATGTCTTTTGGGATATTAACTTTATACAGTATATGAACATTACTGCTAGTTCTGTCTTAATACTAAGTAACTAAAAATATATGACTTCTGACATTGCGTATGCATCTAACTGTTCTGTTCTAAAAAAGATTCAAAAATTACCTTCATAAAGGGGTCTACTGAGTGGTCAGATCCAAAGAACATTGCCAGGATTTATATTTGTTGTGGATTTAAATTAATATTTTACTTAGTACTTTCTTTCTTGGAGATGTATCTTTTATTCTGCCTCTTTAAATAACTGGAATAATGTAGGGACCTTGTCTTCATAACTGGAGCCTATTAGAAATTTTTCTTTACTGTAAAAAGTGCCCTATCTGCTACAAATAAGTCAAATAGGATTGAGGTTGTACAAAAGAATATTTCTCTTTTCAGCTTTTGAATGGAACTATTACTGCTACCAATACCTCCTTTTTGTTAACAGCAAAAACTTAGAGAGGCGTCTGCAGTGGTTTAGCCTCGGACGGAAACTACGGATCACGCAGACGATTTCTGTCCAGTCATTTTCCCTTCTCCCCACCCTACGGTCAGGAAGAGAACTGGAAAGAAAAGGAAGACCTCAGAGCTTGAGAGAAGAATGGGTTAAACAGTTGAAACAAATGAAAATATACTACTACTGCTGCTAATACTACAGCTACTACTACTTATGGTTACAGTTACGGTTATGGTTATGGTTATGGTTATGGTTATGGTTATGGTTATGGTTATGAAGAGGAGAGGAGAGAGGAATAAGACCCAAGAGAATCAACTGGTGCACAATAGAATTGTTCTCACTACCTGCTGACCAATGTCCAGCCCATTCCCAAACAGTGATCAGCCCCTTCCAGCCAGCTGCCCCAGTTTATATACTAAGCATGGTGTTCTACGGTGTGGAATATCTCCCCGTCCTGTTGGGGTCAGCTGCCCTCATGATTCTTCCCCATAGCTTCTTGTGCATCTGCTCGCTAGCAGAGCATGGGACACTGAAAAGTCCTTGAAGTAAGCACTGCTTAACAACTAAAATAACAGCGTGTTACCAATATTAGTCTCATATTAAATCCAAAATGCAGTACTGTACCAGTTACTTGGGAAAATTAACTATATCCCAGCCAAAATCAAGACAGTCTCTCATGACGTCAAGCTGTCCAGCACTGAAAAGGCTCTTTCCAGTGTTGCAGAACTAATGAAGTATATGAAGAGAATTTTTTCTTAAGCAATCTTACTTACAAGTCTAAATTCTGGATTAAATTGATTAGCCCATGCTGTTACTGAAAATTTTATTTCTAGAGGTGTTCAGCAATCTCCTTTAAGGATCTTTTTTTGACTATAAACTGGCATTTTGGATCTAACCTGGCTTCTTAGTTAAGTACAAAGATGTCTTGATCATATTGCAGACACGCTTGAAAAGAAACATATTCTGGTAACACAAACACTGTCATGTGAAAACATTTTTGCCTGAACATTGTCATGGAGTCATTTCTCAGCTGTGAGACTGTAATTATAATGTTACAAAGCTATGCACACACAGTAACAGCTGTTAGCATTTTTGGAATTGACATCCTGTTATTCAGGTGAAAAATCTATAGAAAAAATCCTTTTTTTTCTTCTAGTATCTACTCTGGTGTATATTCAAGGGCTGTTAGGCTCTTCTAACTTGGGGTATGATCTCTAACCATAAAAAGCAATTAACTGGGAATCGTGACTAAACATGTAAGTCCAGCTTACACATTGGATAGCGCTAGAGCAGTTCGAAACAAAGGCCATAATGTGAGAGATCATGACTGAAAATGTGAAACACAGTGTTTAGCTCTCCTGTATATCATATAGTCATATTTGTCTATGAAGCTGTGTCTAAACCTAAACGTTATTCAAACAGCCAATGCCTATATTCCTATCCTTTTCTGTTAATGAAATTATTTTACTGACTGATGATTGGACATTGCATATGTGTAACATTTCTCTCTTTTCTCTGATCCACACAATTCTACAGTGGTTTTTTTAATGGAAAGCTGCTAAGGCAAGAGAAATGTGATTGATCCAGATGGATTCCGGCCATGTCTCTTTGCCGGCTGCTATGCAAGTCTTATTTGCAGCTGTACTTTCTTCTGCTGCCTTCTCCTTGAATGCTGATGGTTGGAGGTAGCCAACAGGCGACTTGAATCACTTCATCTTCCCTTTTTCCTAGCGAGAGATAGAACTAGGTAGTTCACAGAACCGTCAGAAGTAGGTTGGCATGAAGAGAAGTTTGTGGTACTTTTTCTTCTTTCTGGCTTCTTTCTTTCAAACTGAGAGTTTTCCAGTGAATTATTTAAACTGACACAAATTAATTTTTTTAAAGGGAATAAAAATACTTCTGCTTATATATCTGCCCCATATTGCTCGTTTCTTCAAAGCATTTGCTTTTTGGCCACTTTCAAAGATGAGGTACTGGGATAAATGGACCTCTAGTCTGACCCACAGCAGTTTTTCTACTGCTCTTACTGAAATACCAGCAGCAGAGTCAGCCTTTAAAAATAGTAAAAAAAACCCCAAAAAACAAAAAGAAGAAAGATTTCATTTTAGACAAGTTTTAGTGTTACTGCACAGACACAACAAAACATTGTGTAAACTTCCTGGGTAGAAGGTTTACTTCAGATTTATTTTGGGGAAAATGGTGTGAATTTAGGTGCATGGCAGACGTTCTCACTAAGATTTGGCTTCCTCTCAATGACAATCTCACAATCTTTGTGCAATGGTAGGTTAGGCAGTACACCTTGTAATTGATTTGAAATACAAAATTTGCTACATTGTAAGTTTCTAGGTACTCTCAGAGGGCTGTAAACATGATCTTTTCCATAATCCAAGTGACTAAAAATTAGTAATGTCCATATAATTAACAAAAATTAAATTGAGATTTAGCAAAAAGCACACATATAATCAGAAAATTGTTTATCATTGTGAATGATGTGTTCCTTCATTAGAATTATTAGACTGATCTCTTGACATTTATTTTAGGCTAGTGTCTTCCTATTTATTTAATACTTACTTAGAAAAGAAGCACCAACTTGAACAGTATTTTGTCTTCCTGAATGTACAGTAAAACTAAATACAAAGGTGATTTTCCCTATTTCATAAAGTTCCATTTCTAGTCTTTATGCCTCTGAAAATATCTTGCTAAAAACTATCACAAAAAGCAAGCTAGATGAACATTTAGTAGGGCTTCTTATTGAGCTTTTTTAACAAGTGTTTGTGAACAAGAGGTGTATATGCATAACAGTGATATGGGTCCCATGGCAGGAGCATCCTTCTCTTTTCGAGAATTAATGTAAGAAAAATCAGTTTCTGTTTCAATGTTTACTATTTTAATACAGTGAAAGTACTTAGCTCTCATTTTAAGTGTAGGAGTTTATATAATGGCTGAACATTAAAAAAATTAAGTTTTAGGAATGCTGCTAATGTAAGTAATTGACATTCATTATTCACAGTGCACTTATTCAGAAAATGAATTCTGTACAAGCTGAGATCATAATGAACTTAATAAACTGTCCTGATATAGTAGTTGAACCTCTGAGCTACATCAAGAGGCAGTGGAAACATTATTACTATACACTTCCTATTTCTTATAGTAAAGAATTAATGCACAGAGTCCTGACAAAAAGTCACAGAGCCTATTTAACAGAGAATGCTGCTTAGGTGCTGGGTCTTGTCTTGTTGGATTACTTACAGTTTAAGCTGATCTACCAAGACAAGTGGGAAAATCCTATAAAACTAGAAAGTTTGCAAATTAAAACCAATTTATTTTCCTTTCAGTAGTTTTCCAAGGAAATTGAAGAGCAACAAAACTGGTGGAAGGGCTTAGAGGAACATCCTATGAGGAATCACTGAGGGCTTTGGGTTTCTCTATTTTGGAGAAGAGGAGGCTCAGTGGTGACCTCATCCATCTTTACAGATTCGCTCTTCTCCTCGTTGTCTATTGACAAGACACATGGAAATGAGTCAAAGCTGTCCCAAGGAATGTTTAGGCTTTACATAAGGAAGCATTTCTTTATTAAGAGACTGGTGAAATGCTGGAATAGGCTTCCTAGAGAGGTGATCAATGTCCCAAGCCTGTCAGTGTTTAAGAGGCATTTGGACAATGACCTTAAGAACATGCTTTAACTTGTGGTCAGCTCTGAAGTGGTCAGGCAGTTGAAACAGGTATTTGTTGCAGGTCCTTAGCAATGAACTATTCTCTTCTATTCTCTCATCTTCTGAATCAAACATTACAATTTGAATGCAGCTTTCACATGAATGTGTTTTTCTTTGATAGCAAGAATTTCCCTAACTCTAATATTATTTTTGCCTAAAATTTTATCTCATAAATGAACTAAGAACATTTTCCCCCTAAATAGTCTATTAAAAAAAATTAATTCTGCAAGCAGAATAATTTCTTGTCTGTTGGGATGATCCAGAATTCTTTGTTATAATTTGATTCAATATTAGAGCTATCCATTTTCCCAAACAGTGATTTACATGTGTATAGGTACATATATATACAATATATGTCTGTGTATAAGAAGAATTTTAAAGCACTAAGTCAGCTAGGGACTCAAAATTACTTTTTTCCCAAAGAGTCATGTTTGAGTTTCCTTAAATCTTGAACTGGCTTTAAGGCTTAAAGTTCCTAAGATTTTAGTACACTTCTGTTGTTCAAAAGAACATTCTATATGGCACTTTTTACAGAGAGTGCTACATTATAATTTGACTTTATTTGTGACTTGGTCCTTTACCCTGTGTTTAGGAATGTCTTTGGAAGAATCTTAATGCTAGAAATCAGCAGGAATATTGGTCATCCTGAAATTACAAATCAAGGTGTAACATGTTCCATGGACCAGGTTGGGAAGCCTACAGGTTTCATTTAAATATTCATGTAAAATATTTACATAAAAAACAAGAGCATATTTTGGGTTTGTCAAAGCACATCTGTATTATTTGATCAGCATATATTCAGACCCCTTTTACTGGATTCAGTGTGCAGCACAAGCTCCTGCTTTGGTGACAGAGAGGTTTAAACAAAAGCAGTCTGTGTAATTTCACATTTCATTGACAGTGCCATTTCTGGTCATTTCTAAATCAACAAACCAGGTGGGACTCACAGGTGTACAACTGCCTGATTTGTGATTGATTTGAATCCTTTCTTCAGTCTCAATTACTCCATAGTTTTAATAATATGGATTTGGTAAATCCACTGAACCACTGATTGTTTTATTCAAAGTAGACTTCTGGTGCCATTCATCTAAGGGTACAAACAAAGACACCACCAAGATCAGAGCAAGAGTGCTGTAACTTACGTGAAAATCAATAAGACATAGCCGAAATTCAGCAGTTATGGGAAATGATCGAGATGGTGTGGGATTTTTCCCATCCTTTCCCTTCACAGTAGAATGTACAGAGTTTGTGATCCATTATAGAATCATATAACTGTCCAGCTTCGTAGAACAGTTTATCATTTCAAACATCTGTTTGGTCTCTTCATGTATTTCTCTGATGCGCAACAGTTGAGGTTATGTCTAATTCGTTGGAAATATGCAAAAGTAAACTTTTGTAATTGCTGAATGAACTAAGTACTGTATCAGAAACTTTCTGTGTTTTCCAAAAATATATATTAGGATATAAGCAACATCTAGTTTTGATATGTCAAGAGTATTTTTCTGATAGTTGTTCTACTTAATGTATCTCTGGACCTTTTTGTTACAAATAATTGTAAGAAAACACTAGTTTATTCCACTGACTCTCAACCCTTATTCAGATGGCACTTGAAGGACATTAAAGTCAAAAAGTGGAAGATATTCTTCCAGCTGTGGCATCTGACAAAGCCAGAGGCAAGTTTCTGCATAAGCTCACCAGGCAGTGATGCTGACAAGTCCAGAGATGCCTTTGAGTCTACCACATAGTTTTATTCCTGACTGGCTTCTCTTTGTCTTATTATTTTATCCTTTTGTTTTTTGGATTATTATTTTACTTTGGAAAAATTTCACCCTCTTCTTCATTTTAGGAATAGATTCTGTGGTGTTTTTCCTGACTTCCGGAGAGAATATTTTTATGCTCACATCTTGCCTGCATAAAGCTGTTCTTACCCGAGCTATAGTTTGATGTGTGTTTCTCTGCCATCCTAGCAGTCTTTGAGAATCAGGAGTAGTTGTCAAAGCGTTATTTTTTTGTAAAACATACTAAAGTCTCATCGAAAAATAAAAAACAAATAGCGACAAAAAAAACTAGCATGAACCAGTGTCCATAAAAAAAAAAAAAGGCAGAGAATATTTTGCACTAATTTCCCTTCAATTTATATGTATTTAATTATATATATAAATATAGGTATGAAGATAATATACTCATGTACCAAAAATATTTTTATTCATCTTTGCCACTCATAAGCCATTAACATATCAGTCTGATTGCCCTGTGTCCTTTACAGTGTACCTAGTCAAAGTGTGAATCCTAGTGTATGCTTCACTGCTAGACTGTAAACAAATTAATCAAGTATGTTTCTGTTATCCTTTTAGGACATTCTCTTAGCTACAGAAATAAAACAAAAACATGCAAGAATGTGGTGCTTTGTAATTAACAACCATACTTTTGTTTGGTTTCGATATCTTATTCATCTCAAACACAAAAATACTTATACAATATTTAACAGCTTTTGAATCAGTTGACTTTGCAAGGCAAGTAAACCTTGCCAAATACTGCAGCAATACTTACCCAATGCAAGTATCGCATAACCTTCAGCATCATGTTATTTCAAAAAAACCTCGTAAGATAAAGACATCTGGAATTATCTTTATAAGCTGTCAATTAAGGCTAAGTAATCTATATGTTTAATAGCTTTAAAAGCAAAGTAATTTAGAAAAGTCCGTATTACTGAGATTGTGGAAGATTAGTTGTACATATTAATTTAGCTGTTCCTTTTGATAGTGCTCTATTTTTTTTCAAAGAACAGAAAAGGTGAAATCTTTTTTCATTGAAGACAGTGTCAAAACCCCTCATACTTCTAACTATCTAGAATTTCATGGGAGTTTTCTTTTTTTCCCTTTTTCTAAAAGTACTTAACATCTATAAAAAATATGTGCACCACTATTCGCTATTTAGCCTTCTAAACATTCTCAGTCGGTGTGTTTGTCATGTTTATAATACCATTGCTTAAATTAAAATAGAATTCATACTAAAAACCACCTTTTTTTTTTAATTTTAATGCCTCTGCTAATTCGTACCTTTGTTTCCTTCTTATTTTGCCCATACTTGCATATAAATTGCACACAAAGTCCAAATGCTATTGCAGTGTGAATACACACATATTTTGCAATATATAATTAATCACTGCATAAAACATTGATTACATGAAAACATTAGATAAGGAATTTTGCTCTATTTATTCGTCAGGCAGAACAAAATCTTCCAAAACTGAGTGCCAAGATAAATGTTTTCTTAAAAAGATCAAAAGCCAAAGCAAAACTAAAAACTTCTTAAATTATGCTTTTAAAATATTTTAAATTTAATAAATTACCAGGAAAAGAAAGAAAGTCTCACGAAAAAATTACAGGACCTAGCTTTATTAATTAATTTATTTATTCATTTATTTAATTAGTTATTTGCTTGTTAACATTAACAGATGTTTCTGGCCAGTCATCAAACATTCTGGTTTTATCAAAGCAAACAATTATAAGGCACATATCATGGGGTATAACATGGGATTCTCTATGCCTTCTCTCTGTCCTTCTCTAGTTATAAAGTTGGGTGGACAGTCTTTTCATAGCTCCTGCTTTCCAGAATTCTTAGTTCAGCCCTGAGAGGCTCCAGACTGTCCTCCATATTTCATGTATTTCTGAACTATTGGCTTTGAAATGTCATTGTTCATATGAACCTCTTGTGGTGATGACCCAAAACTGGGAGTGGTGGCTGATACACCAGAGGGTTGTGTGCTGTCCAGAGGGATCTCAATAGGCTGGAGAAAAGGAGGGACAGGAACCCCATGCAGGTCAACAAGAGGAAGCACCAAGTTGGGCACATGGTGAGGAACAGCCCCAGGCACCAGTAAATGCTGGGGCTGCTCAGCTGGAAAGCAGCAAGAAAAAGACCTGGGGGTCCTGGTGGACACCAAGCTGAACATGAACCAGGAATTACTCCTTGTGTCAAAGAAATGTAATGGTACCCTGAGCTGCACTAAGAGGATTGTTGTGAGCAGGCTGTGGGAGATTATTCTTACCCTCTACTCAGCACTGGTGAGGCCAATCTGGTGTTCTCTGTCCAGTTCTGGGCTCCTCAGTAAAAGAGATACGTGGATACACCACACAGAATTCAACAAAATATCACAAAGAAGGGACTGCAGAAACTCTCTTATAAGGAAGGACAGAGAGGCCTGGGACTGCTTGGGTTGGGGAAGAGAGAGCACTCAGTGTATGGATATCGGAAAGGAGAGTGTAAAGAAGACACAACCAAACTGTTTTCAGTAGTGCCCAGTCACAGGAATAGAGAAAATGGGCAACACATGGAAACGCAGGACCTCCAATGGAACATCAAGAAACACATTTTTACTTTGAGGGCTTCAGAGTCCTCCACCTTGGAGGTACTCAAAACCTGGATGTGGTCTTGAGCAAGTGGCTCTAGGTGACCTTGCTTGAGCACAGGGGCTGGTTTTGACTCAAGACAGCTTGTTTATTACTAGGGGTTTTGTTTGTTTTGGGTTTTGTTCCTATTCTAATCTACTCTAACCTCTGTATGCCATAGTGACCTCAAATTTACATTTTCAGGCAGGCCAATAAATGACTGTTCCAAATCACATACATGAATAGCCCTATGTTGTGGTGAGCCCAGCACTTCCCTCTGTGTCCACTTTGCATGTCCATCCTTAGAAAAATCTTCCAAGTAGCTTTATGAAGCCCCAAATTTGCTTCAAAAATTTTTTTTATCTTTTGTCTACTCCTTAGCAATGTTTCAAGTAAATCTTTTCTTACAGATATTAGCAAGTTTTAGCTGTCATATATAATAATTTTATCTTAAGAGTTTGAAGGAGAAAAATACATTTCAAGTCAAAAAAGCATAAAATTTATGAAAGTTTTATTTTTTTCAGGGCATAAAATGTCTCTCTTTTAATCTTCTTCTTGATGTACATTAGAAGACAACAGTTAGCTTAACAGAATTCTTATTTCTAAACTCTTCTCAAACATGCATGTTGAAACACTCATTAATATTCAAGCAATGTTTTCAACAGTGACAGGAGGTATACGCAATATTTAGTTTCTTTGCAGTAGTAGTGTAAAATACTAAAGTACCTGTCATGAATGTATACTAAATAATTAATTTCTCTGTAAAATTCCAATGAGAGAGAGTTTCAGTCTGCCTTTAGAACCTCTTCTATGCAGACAGGTTTATACCATGCTGATATTGAGACAAATTACTGTTTGTGCCATTTCACACACACGAAAAAGAAAGGGGAAAAAAAAGAATGCTTGCTAGTTGTGTTATTGTCATCCATCCTCCTGTCTGAGTATGAATATTGTCATTCTCTTTCCTCTTCAAGCTTTCATCCAGCTTTGTAAGGTGACAAGTTCATACAATAAGCATCTTTTTAAGGTATTCAAGTAAAATGTGTTTAAAAGAATGTAGAAAAAGAAGCATCCATCCTCCACAACCTTTTTTTACATATATATATATATATATATACTGCTTATGAAGGAAGTTATATTCAGTAGTAGTCATACCCATCTATAGCCCCCTGTTGTATTTTCAGAAGAAAAAAAGAAAAGTGAAAAGGTATGTTTCCTCTCTGCTTTTCACTCTTCCTCTGTTCCAAGTTTTGAGTTGTTCTTTATTTGTCACGAAGATCAAAGAACTGGAGTGTCAGAAAAGTAAATCAGTCGACATTTCTCAAAGGGCTCTGAGTGCATCAGGGGAAAAAGAGAATGAATATCATTGTGAGCAGAGAAGAAGGATCTGAAAATGGACAAGTTTTCTTATGATAGAAAAAAATAAGTTAGAAGGACAATATTCTGTGCATGAAAGATGGAAAGAGAGGAAGGACTGAGGCATTACAAATTTCTTTTTCCTGATCCTTGTTCTCTCTGGTTGGTTTGCTTTAAATGTGGTGTGAATAACCAAAGATGTGTGAAATATTTTGCACCTAAATTACAAACTTGAAGTGAAATTTGGGATGAGAAATCAAGTAAAACAGGATGCAAGACATGTTTTCCAGAGTCCATAAGACACAACATCACCACTTTCTAAAGAATGTTCAATTCACATATACATACCCTATGAACAGACCTATATGTGTGTGTGAACACACACACTCTTTCATTTTACAGTACTGTCTAATGGAAGAGGCCAAAGCTCTTATCAGGAAAGAATGTTGTTTCATACGACCTCATCAGAAAAACGCAGTCTCAGGTTTTAAAATGAAAACAAGAAAATCCTGCTTTCACTGCAGAGAGCAGAAGGATGGTGAGAAAGAAAAGGTTGTAAGAGAATGTAAGTGAATGCGATCAAACATTGTGCCAGTGCAAATACATCATTTTGAGGAAAGAGGCCATGTCACAGTCATTTTGGTTTTGCACAAAAATGAAACAAAATACTTTTGTTACTGAATTTTGCTGGCTGAATCACAGCTACATGAGATCTTTATCTTCTCAAGGTGCTCATAGATACATTCATGAGCTCACTAATACTTCTGAGTGTCTAGTGGACATCTTTCACTGATGTTTAAAAAATAACTTGGGAAATAATTTGCCTCTCCACTTGTATTTCCCTACATGTGTTCTCATATAGCACAACACTGAATTCGGATCTTGAGTACCTGGATAAATCAAATATCTTCAGCAGGAAAATTTTAATCTGAAAAAATCCACCAGTTTATTGACTTCCAGTTGCTGCTTTGACCATTGACTCATTTTATATATGTATTTATATACATATATACATATATGGCACAGTCTGTGGTCTAGATTTTATCTGAAATAGAGCAAAGGAAGAGGCCTTGCAACTTGCAATCTCTGACAATGAATGAGAAATAAGGAGGATCCTGTCTTCTAATCTTGCTGAGCCAGTCTCTGTCACAAGCTTGCATACTGACATTGCTTTGCCAAGCATGAAAGTTGAGTAAGAAACAACAAGAAATAGAATAACAGTTTAAACCTACATTTCCTAACTAAATAAAGGAGAGTAAAACCAGTCATAACCTAGTCTTATATGAGGTCTTTTTGTACTATCATTGAACAGAATATTGTTAATTAAAATGTGAAGAGAACATCTTTACATCTATTGTGTTTTTTTGAATTTCAGCAGTGACAAATGCCATGGTAAAACCAGACTAAGTTAGAGATAGTTTAGCTGCTTGAGCCAACCTATGCCAGCAAAAAACCCAATCTTGCATTATTATTGTTTTGCATAGTGCTTTTATTTTTTTTTTTAATTTTAATAGTAATTTTAGTAATTTTTACCTCTTTAGTTCCAGGATATCATTATCGTCTTTGATATTTTCTGTAATTAAGTCCCATGCCATCAAAATTTTAAGGGCACCTTTATCGGCCTTGGAGAACTCCACTGGCCATTAAAACAAATGCTGGATGGTCTGTTAAAACAACAGACATTGTGGCAGGTCTAACTCCTTCCACCAGTGAATGAGAAGAGAAGATTCATCTGCAAAGAGATCATAGATTGAAAGGCTTTGCTCAGCAGTCTGCTGCTTTCCTGTTTCCAGAATGCAATCTGAGGAACATTACTAGGAGAGATCTTGCATCCCAATGTCTTTGGCTCTAGGCATGTGCATGAAAAGAATGATCAACTTTACTGAGAAAGTAAAGTTTTTTAGACCTAGAATATATTTAATAACAAAGGTTCAAGACACCCTCAAAGGCATGTGGAGACAGTTATTTCCATTGTAGCATAGATTCCATTTGCCTTTCTGAAAATATTTTCAGCATTTATTTGGGTAGTACTGATTGTGCGTTTGAATACTTAAAGTGCATTCTTGGATCTCAGGCAGAATGTCCAACTCAGTTGTCAAAATGTCCAGCACTCCTTGACAATGCGTGTATGAATTTTGAATTTAAAAAGCTGCAGTAGTTTTTAATTTGATAATTTTAGGTCAGAGTGCAAGCATAAAAGTAATGAGATTTTCTACTGGTACTACTAGTAGCAACAATAATAATCCAAGGTCTATTGAGGAAATTATTTTGTTATTTATAATATTGGACTATTTAATTTCTCTTCTTCAATCTATTTTTTTCCTTTCAGTTGCCTGCATTAAATACAGCACTGCTTCTTGAGCAGCATAATACAGCCTGTCTTTCTTGCCTTAAAACATTTTTTACCTAAGACCGTGTGCATTGTTTTCTAGTTTCATCTAAATTTTCCAGGCAAGCTAAAAAGGTGTTTCTGAAAGAAAAACTGAGAGCTGTTGAGTTGTCTGGTACAATGGCCAGGGGAGAAGACCATGAAAAATGTGATTGTATGCGTATCTTCAGGTATATTACTGATGTACTGGAGACAGAAACAATTAAGATGTTGGCCTTATAGGCACAAGTTCATGTTCTATGTAGTACTTAAATAATGAGACCTGATTTAAAAAAAAAAAAAATAAATTAAGCCAAGGTGGCATTAAAGAATGCTGGAAACTAAAATTTACATGTTGATTAAATGAGAGTGCTTCACCCTTCTTGCCCTTGCTTTTCATTCCTTCCCATCTATCATTTGGAAGTTTTTTCCATTAAATGCCAGCTGAATTGTCTTCATATGGTAAGACAGATTATGCAGGACAGAAATCAAGTTTTAATAACTAGCATGGAAGGTATCTTTTTTTGTGGAAAGTGGGAGCAAGATATGGGGCCTCCTAGCCCCTAGGAGTGCATCTCCACTGCCTGCTGAGGGAAGTCCCATAGCCAGACTTGTCTGCTGTGTAAAATTTAAGCCTCCAAGCAATAGTTCATGTGAGGCCAGTCTGGTCCTCTGAAGCCCCAGAGGCCCTGGATGTTTGAGCATGGCATTTGGCATAGCTTTCCAGGTTAATTTTTGTACCCATATTTTACTTGTAAGTTCTATATTACCTAACTTATTCATTGGTTTTTGTGGGGTTTTTTTCTAAATGTTATAGTTTCACTAATAGTTTCTATTTTTATATAAGGCCTACGTGTAATTAATACAGGTAGTTATATATTAATTAAAATAATATTATATAGAATCTAAATTAAATATATTACCTGCTTTTATTTGCAATTATTGTTAGGTAGTTAACTTCTCTGTTAGTTAGTGTTTATCCAGTGCATCTATTCGAGAAATGCAGTGATTGGGTTATTGTGGTGTGACTAAGTTTTCACTAGCAAGATCCCTTCGGCATTCCTTTTTGGCTTTTGGCTGTTTTCACTGTTAAAGTAGTACTCTGCTCCATTAGCTGTTTTGGAGCTCAACTAGTGGTCCTTCTCCTTTGGGTCTATCTCGACAGATTTTTATTTTGGTGAAAACTTCTCACCTTTGATATAATATACTGGTCTTTTATTATTGAGATTTTCCATTAGATCTTGCTTACTGCCAGCCTCCTTCTCAGTCTGCCAAGTGGGACACTCCTGCCTCATAATTTTGAAAAACTGGCAGGAGCTGCTGCAACAGTGTCTTCATGAGGGTTCCCAGAAATGTGCCTAAACTGGCAACTTGTCTCATATGGGTAGAGATTCTGTATCGTACATTTTTTAAAGTCTAGTGTAACACTAGATAGATCTCAGATAAGTGAACTGCTTTGCTTCCTATTTGCCAATTTTAGTGTTGTTACTTCATGGTAATAAATTCTGAGATAACACTAGGGCTGTCTGTGATATTGTCAAGTCTGTGGGCGAATGAGTGATGTACAGAAATGAGGCATGGCTGAAAAATACATTGCCTTCTGCATACACTTATTGGTTCTCCCTCTCTCTCTGTCTTGCCTGTCTTCTTTTTCTTTCTTTGTCCTTCATCAGTAGCTGCTGATGGTTCTATGTTCCCAGTTCGAGTCCTAATTGCTATGAAATGAGCAAGTGGGAGGCACCTGAAGTAGTAAAAGAAGGGAAACTGATTTATTTTGTGTAAAACTGACTCAGCATTTGGCAGGGAAGAGTCCACACTGTTAAACTACTGAGTCATCAGCACACTCGTGCTCTCTCTAGGGCTTCAGGCTCCACTGCTGACTGATGGATCAGGAGTTTGACTGAAGCAAACTTCTACTTCTCAGGTGCTATGTCATCATAACATCCTCATCTCTCCAGTTCTTCCCACTGGCAGTGCTATGACTCACCAGGCAGCTCACGGGACACACAATAAATCTAAACTGTAATTAGGGCACAAGTGGAAAACTCAGTTTGGACCACAATGAACATTTGCCCATGTCCATAAAACATTTGCACAGCTTGGAACTGCTGGGCTAATTCTGATGAAGAGACTGGAGCTGGGGTTAGAAGGCCACAGCCAGAGACAGTGCACTTGCAGTTATGCAGATAAGCCTGCACTTTATCTTCCCAAATGATGCCCAGAGGCTGCCAGAACAGTCATTCTTTCACTTTTATGAGCAGTGAATTTACATTAAAAGGCATTTAAATAAAGGCTGTAGAGTACGTTTAAAAGATGTTGTTGCAATTTGGGACTTTATTATGGTGCTGTGGCATGGTGAAGTGACCCCATATATGATTGAGCTGAGGTGCCAACCTGCCCTAGAGCTCTGTTAATAAGGATTGGTGAGCCTGGAGGCAGCAATGTTGGCAGGAATGCTGATGAGCCTCGTTAGCAGTGTGCAGCTCATTTCCTTTGGAGAAAAGTACACAAGCCTGTGGGGGAGAGCTGATAGTGAAGCCAGTCAAAGAGCTCTGCATCGAATAATTTATTTGGCTAGCTTGGTCTACCATTGTAAACAAGTCTTGCTTTCTGTGAATAAACTCATTAGTCACCTATTTCAAAATAATTTCATTACGTATACACGTTGGAGCCAGTATTTTGGCCACAATTTTCTCTGTAACTTCACGCACAGAAATCTGTTCCTTAACTGACATTATTTGCTCCACTGAAAGGATATAAGTAATACTTAAATTTTTGAAGATTCCTGCCATGAATAAGGTACAATACCCACACTTCTTGTTACAGGAGTCACATAAGTCTTGCAGAAGTAGTCCTGCTGCTACTTGCCAGTGGTGTGAGCCAACATGTTTGCCTGCATGTAGTACTGTGTGTACTTGCTGCAGTGAATTGACTGCCCACTGCACTCAGGAAGAACATATTCACATACTTAAATCTCTGTCTTTATCTAAGAATCTACAGAGGCAGAAGACAGCTGTCACAATTAGGAAAATACGGACGGCTTGCTCTGCTTCCCCAGGGCTCCTCAGATGCAGGCTGGAAGTGGCAGTGAGCTGGTTCAGCTGCTCTTGGTAGGGATGGCCCAATCCTGGTGATGGTGTTTTACCCAACAGCCCCACTTTTGTCTTCAGTCACTCTACTGGAGCACTTCAGTCCTGAGGAGGGGAGCACTGGTTCAGTATATTTTCCTGAGGGTTTTTAAGTCTTCGTGCTGCAGATCTAGGCTTTACAAAGAGGGGAAACACCTGAACAAATGCACATGAATGGAGGAGTTTGAACATGCTCACATGAAAAAGTCCATTTCTATGGATTGATTTATTTAAGAGCTCTAGACAAAGTCTGAAGTGACCTGAATAGTTCTGTGTAAATAGTTGGATTCTTAATATAGTAGATGAACTGAAAGAAATTGAACAAAAATATTTGGGTGTAGAATTAAACATTTCATTTCTGAGTTCTTTTCTTCACTTTCTTGAGCGCAGTTGGAATATATTTCATTTTAAAACATTACAAACAGAAAACTAAACCTTTTCATTTAAACCAAGAAATAGTTTGGCACATACATGAATTTTTTTATGTAATATGCTAATCCAGGTCTAACCAATTGTTAAAAAAATCATTAGATTAGAAACTCATATTTTCACCCGAAATTTTCCCCCACCTTCGTGTTCCCTTTTACTTTTCCCACATAATACCTGCTACAATTATGCTAAACAGGGCAGGATTGTGTGTTGCCTCCCTTTCATCACCTGTGGGCTTAATACCTATTCTGGTTGCACAGGTACAAGGTAGATACATCTGTCCAAAGTGAGTGAAACTACTAAATGTATTCCATTAGTGATGAAGACAACTATAAAAGGGATAAGAAGCCAATGCTTCAGAGCAAACACAGTCTAAAACTTCATCTTCGTCAGGATTTTTTGACCAGCTGTATTTATGGTATGCCAGACTAGGTTTTGTAGAAACAACACCAAACTATTTAAAGCAGCACAGAGCCTAACAGTTCTCCTACTGCACACATTTATAAAACTGGAACTGACTGGTCATCTATTAGTCTCTATTTCTCAAACTTAAAAAAGGACCTCATTTTACCAAGGTCCTTTTAACAGTGACTCCCCTCTCATGCTGGTAACCTCCATCCATTTGCTGATCCTGCTGTACTGGTAGCATTTTGGGAGACTGTGTCTTTGAAAGACAGGGGTATGCCAAGGAAAGTGGGAACCTCCCTTGGAATGGAGAATATGACACCCCTCTCTCCAAATTATTATTATAACTTCGAAATTAAGGGGCTTTCACGGAAAGATATGGGAAAAGGAATAACAGTTCTTTATTAGTATCTGTAACAAGGCAAACAAAACAACAATAACTGTGGCAGTAACAACAAACAGAACCAGAACCCAGTGCAGCCTTCTCGGCTGTCAGGCACCTTCCCCTTTGGTGCAGTTCTGGTCACGGCCGGCAGGGGCGCTGGCAGCTCCCGGTGAGCAGGGCGGGTGCGATGGTTCCTCCGCCGCTGCAGGGGGCGCTCCGGAGCGAGCTCGGGGAGCACGCGGTGATGGCGGCTTAGCTGAGCCGGGAAGAGATGGAAGAAAGGCTTCACAAACCCCCTAGGGAAGCCGATCCCGGTGCCCCAGCAGGACCCTCGGGAACAGCAAACTGGAATGGCAGGAATGAGCAAAAATCCTGGGTGGTAGACAAGATGTATCAAACTCTACAGCTGTAGCTGTAACCACCTGACGTCGTGGCAGGCAGGATGTGTGGGGCTACAGTGTAGTGCAAAAACCCCGGAGCAGTGGCAAAGAAACAGTGGGGGCTGGGGAGTGGCAGCCCGGCTCCCTAACATGGCAGAGGGAGAGGGTCCCTTGGGGGAAAGGGGCTCAGGGAAGCCGAGGTTTCCACTGAGGCACCCAAGCAGATGGCGAAGGGTCCCCTGTTTGGTGAGGTAGGATGTTAATAAGGTCCCAGTGCAATGGCCGCTCTCAAGAGCAGAGCTCCACTCACGGTAGAAGAAAGGCAGCAGGAGACGGAACCCCACAGTGGTGACGAATTCTCCTCACAGTGACCGCAGCCTCTCTCCTCTCCGAATGCTGGGAGAACAGAGCTAGGGGCTGCACCCAACCCCATTTTCCTCAGCCCAATTCTTGTGGTATCTCTGCCCTTCCTAGAGAAACCCCCAGGTAAAAAGAGAGAGTAGCCACCTGGACACCTTCCCTGAGCTGTGGCCACTTCTTTTGTCTCTCTTAAGAACTTGGTTGTTATTGTTCCTTAGCAACAAAATGGGGGAAAATTCCTGAGAGAAAGAAAAACAGCAGGAAAAACCCTATCCTCCAAGAGACTAGTTCTTTAAAGGAGGAGAAGTGCAATTCCAGGAAGAGGACTTTCTCTCCAAAAATAGAACTATTATTATTTGGCCTAAAACTTTTTATGTTTACATGTGTAGCCTCATTAATTTAAACAGCTTTTTTTTCCCCCTTTTTTATTCTTTAAAAAATTCCACCCTCTGCATTAATTTTTAGGGGTTGTTTGATATATTTCTTCCTCTGTTGTTCATTTGTTGTTAGTAGCTAATAATACTACTACTACTAATAACTCTACTACTAATAATGCTGTTCTTATGTACCCCCCAGATGTTTAGGTAGATGCGGTTTTTCAAGTTCAGCCTCAAGTCTAAATATTACAGATGATCTGTGCCAACATATTTTATCAACTTTTCCCTTCTGATGATTATATTTGAGATAAAGTTTGGAGGGAAAATTATTTGAATAATTCTATTTCCACCTACACATCCTTAATAATTAAGTTATTTGCGAAAGCAATTTCCTAGTCAGTGGTCAACCACAATAAAATGTTCCATGTCTTAAATATTTTCAGTGAAGTACGTAAGTCTGGAGTCACAGGAAGAGACCGACACTACAGAAAATCAGTTACATTATTATTGCATTTTCTACGTGATCTTATTCCTATATTGTTTGCATTTATTTTCTTTACAATGATTTCCCATATCAGAAATCTATTGTATTCACATTTTACCATGTCACAGTATTAACTTCAACATATTTAGGAACAGAGTGACTTAGCTAGCAGGTAAGTGTCCTGAGTGTTGCTCAGCCTCTCAGCTATATAAACTGTGTCCAGATCTCCAAAATCTTATGCTGTTCAAGGCATAGTGCATAATCAGGGTGAACTTCTTGAACACTGGACTTTGCATCCCCACTACTTGTTGCAGGCGAGAAAAAAATTCTTCCCATCAGGACAAGCTGTTCTTTTGTTCTCCAAAATTGTAATCTGTGTTCCTAGTTTGGGAAAATTGCAAAATATATCTTGTTCTAAGAAGAGTTTCATGTTTCCCAAGTTTTCTTCTGTAGGCAGAAAAACAAGTCATGGGAGCCATCTTTTCTGCTGTTTTGGACAAGCAGGGTAATAGGACAGAATGAAAATGGATAGTTTAGTTCTACTGTGTTGCAGACAATGAACTTTACAGTAAATTGACCATGAAGAAAACACCAAAATAACAGGAGGGAGTAAAACATTACTTGAAAATATTCACTATCATTTTACCAAAAAAATACCCCAAAATTATGGATTAATAAAGCTGCCTTCAAACCAAAATATGGATGTTAAAGTCTTTATTGAAACAGATGTCAACTAAATTCTTTTGAAAACATAACCTATTATTTAATAGAAGCAGAAATAGGAAGTAAAGCTAAACGCCAGTAGGCTAAATGTTACTTTCTTACTATACAGAATAATTTTAAAAAACAAAGAAAAAAGTGAAAACTTTTTCACTTTCATTCCATTTAGAAAAGTTAATATTACTGTACTATTCTTTCAAACCTCAGGTGTGGGTTGTTTTTTTTTTTCTTGCCTCCAAGTTTGCTCTGAAATCTTAATGATAGACTCACTTTTTTCTAACAGAGTATAAGGGAGAAAACCTGCTACATGCATTCATCTTACAGAAGAATAATTACTGAAATGTTAGACTATTAGGCAAATCTCTTCTGTTTCCTCATCATGTCCTGCCACTGGCATGCCATGGTGTGACTGGTGACTGGTGTGATTTTTGGGGTTGTCCAGTGAAGGATCAATAGATGGACTTGACGATCTGATGTGGTGAGTTGGTGGTTAAAGGAGTGCTGCTTCCTCCCTGAAGGCGTCCCTCAGGGATCTGCTCAGGAGAGTGCCACGCACAATGAGGACACACTCCAACAAGCACAGATTCACGGGATAGCTCCTCAGCACAGCCAGAGACAAAGAGGCGGGAGGGGTCCTTTGTACAGAATTCCAAGAGTTCATGGCAGGAGAGATCCAGGGACAAAGAACCCAGAACAATGGAGAGCACAGGGTTTTATATGGGAGTGGTACAGAGGGAGGGCAGACCATCACAACCAATAATCTGAGGGGTAATGGGAGGGAAGGATATGAGGTACATAAGCAATAACCAATGGGGAAGGAGAGGGGCGGAACAAGGGAATTGATAACCAATGGGGCGTCGAGGAACAAGGACTCTTCTAGAAACTATACATATTAATAGGGGAGGATACATATTCAAAGGTACATACCTGAAAGAGGGTGGAGGGCCAACGGGCCAATCAACTAGGAGTAATCTACATACTGAAACAAAGGCCTGTGAGAACTCACAGTAACCCCAGGAGCGTTCCTAAACCTCAGTGCCGGTCCACCAGCGCACTTCAGCTGTCTCTGGGCCTTGTGGCTCCTGAGCCATTTCTGCAGTGGCTTCAACCACTGCAACGATGATACTTGCAGGGCACTTCCAACTCAATATATTCTATGATTCTTTATCAGCAAAACGTTCCCATCAACAATTAACCATATTCCAGCATTCTTGTCTTCTAAACATCAAACCAGTAAGGCAATTCATGTACGCAGCTATTTAAACCAAAAGGTTTTGCCTGTAATAAAGGATTTATTCATTCCAGGATCAAGTTAAATTTTCTTGAATAAATAAAATTAAATATCTTTACATAATAGTAATACTATATCTTAAAAATTTATCTTTTTGATCTTATTTTGTGACACTCTTGCAGATGCTGAGCATTATTTACTCCTCAAGTCATGGTATTACCAAACAGCTCACGGAAAGAAGTAGTGGATTTAGGTACTGTCAAGAGTGAGAAGGTCGGATTCAGACTCCTAGGTTGGAGTATGCAAAAGAAATCCTAATAACAGCATTTAAAAATTCTTTAAGTACAGATACTATGCAGCTGAGATGAAATAAATAAAATAATAGTAATAATAATAATAGTAATAATAATAATAGGAATAATATTTGGGGTGATTTTTTGGTTGTGGGTTTTTTTTTCAAGTGAGCAAAAGGTAGAGAGGTTTGTCCCTTACTTTAGATAATTCAGTCTGTGGTTCTCAAAACAGGTAAGACCTTGCAGATATCATTTAGGATGTTATAGTTTAGAGCTATATTTAGACTTTACCAACATTTTTTGGTTTTATTTCTTTTTATACTTCAGCAGAAATCTTAAAATTCCACAGTAGTTAAGCTGAAGCTTCTTACGCAAGACAGGTGATAATTTTTAGGTTGTTCAGATACTGATATTCTGTGAAATCAAAATAAAAATTGTTTTTTCTTCCTTTAATGAATGCTATCAGCTGAATATTAGAAGACCAATTAGGTAGACTTTTAATCTAAGTTGTTAAAATGTGAAAAATTAGCATTCATAGAGGAAAATATACAAAAGTTTCCTAATATATTAGAATGGGAAACCCTCGTTTCTTCTACTGCTTTACAACAAAATTTCTATTAAGTTGGTCAAATGCATAGTCACAGTTTTACATTCATTTTAATATTGGGTTTTTAAAATACCTCTTTGCCTACAACGGATGTGTGAGGAGCCAACAGCCATTTTAGTTTGCCTCAACTCTGGTTGTCAGGGCTGTCAGAGGCATGTGGAGGAGCGGTGCACATGTGCCACTTGCAGGAGGCAGCCAGGAGTGGGGGAAGCCTTGTCTCTGGGGAGAGTTCACGTGGCAACACCCTGCACGAGGCAGGCAGCAAGAGACACTGTGGAGGGGCTTCTCCAACCAGGTTGCAAAGACCTCTCCACCAATGGATGGCACAGGAAGGTTGGACTGGACCAGTGGATCCCTGCTAGCAGGCAGATTTTGGGAGGGGCTGGGGGAGAATAAAAACCAACTGCATCAGGGCTAGCTGCCACTTGCTGGGGCTCGCTACTGTTCACTGGGCCCGCTCGCTCCCTCGTTTGCCTTGGCCCCAGCCTGCCTGCCTTCTGGCTCTCCTGCCTTTCCTGGTTGGCCCTCGCACCTGTCCTGCCTTCCTGTGCCCCTGACCGCCTTCCTGCCACTTCACCCCGCGTCCTTGCCTGCATCCAACCCTGCCAGCGCAATCCAGCCGTCACGACCCATCCTGTTGCTCCGATCCAGCTGGTCACCGCGACTCTGTCCAGGATCCTGGTCCTCGCGCCCAAGCGCTCGCTGTGTGTCCGGTGCCGTTGCCGCGTGAGCCATGCCTGTGGAGGCGCGCCTCTCCGGGAGCTGCGCAAGCTCCCTATCACCCAGCCTGGCCACAGACAGGCACGCAGCGCATGCACACCCCTCTGCCGCCCGGACGCCGACAGCCCTGCCCTTATTCACTGGTGGTAACGCTCTCTTTTTGTCTCTGTCCCCTCTCTCTCCTCTTCCCCAGTCCTTTCCCTTTTTCTTCTTTTCTGTCTCTTCTAGCCCTCTTTCACTCAGGCAACTCCTTTTCCCTCTCCTTTTGTTATCAGTAAACAGTTCTCAAATACAAGGTTTGCCTTGTTTGGCTTCATTCTGTTCCCGACCACCCATTTTTAAAAGAATGCCTCGCAGTTCTCCACAGTGGAATGTGACAGGATGTTACTATGGCTATATTTGCTGTTTTAACAGAAGAATTTTTATAAATTCATTCAGTGATATAAAATGAAACCCAGTGAGGGGGCTGAGAGGCTGGGCTCTGCTTCTTTTAGTTAATCAGTTTATTTTTCTAACTGCAAAGAAGTCTTGTCCAGAATGAACACAATCAGACTTTTCATGCTAATGTTCATGTAAACTCTCTTCAACTTTAAATTCCTCTTGAAAACAGAGTGTAGACATCTATTTAATTTCGAAGCACACAACACATTACTTATGCCTTTTGCATAAACTTCGAAACAGCTGAATAGTCTATTTTATTTTTTTACTGGATCTTGTATTTTGAATAAATATGTCTGTAAAATCTTCTGTACATTGTCAGCATATCTGTTGAACGGTGTTGTCAGGCAAGGATCTCCTAATCAAATTTATGGCATCTGTCAACATATGTTATTATGGATAGAAAATTGTCCTGGCTAGCTGAACCCAGGTATCCTAGGGAAGTTTAGTATTTTCTGAACCTGACTGAAACTGAACTTTAGAAATTGAAGACACTCAGCAGCTTTCAGAACCAGGCCCTCTATTTGTGAGCAGATAATGAGAATGTGCTGGAATATTTCAGGCAGAAATAACCTGACATCAAGACATGGGCAGACAGAAGTCATGACACAGGGCAGTGCTAACATCTGCCTCCTCTAACGTACTGTAAACAGCATCAGGAAGCTTCTCAAAGCTCCTGACATTGTAATATTTGTAAAATCCCCCAGAATGTGGCATTAGCCATACAGTGTTTCAAATGTCGAGGTGACTGACATAAACTACTGTCACACTGGTCCTGCAAGCCATCCTTCCCAGGGTGGATGATAGCAGGAAAGCTACGAGAGAGGCTGCACAGTGCTCCTGCTCTCATGCTGGAGCTGGAATCCTACGCCAAACAGCCAGCAGGAGCTGAGAGTATGGCTAAAAGCCCAAATGATCAGATTGCTTTAGATGGATGAGAACGGAATTTGTTTGTTGTAATTTGAATTTCCATTATAGCTGTTTATTCAACACTAATTGAGGTCTTGAGCAGAGTTTTGTAACATGAAGTTATGCCCACAAGTCTCACCTTTTACAGACAAGCTTAGCTTCAACCAGCATTATCCTTGATATGTCAAATTACATAAAAAGTGACAAGCCTGGAAGCCTAATATAGAGTTCCACATGTTTATGTGGACAGATGGCTAAAAGAACCATGGTTTGGGAGACTGTAAAGTTCAAAAAGCCTGACAAAAGCAGTATCTATACCTTTATTATACTTTTTGCGTAAGATCATCTAAGCACACTAGTTTGTGTCAGTCACTACAGACAGCTTGTGGCAATAGACATTTTTTGTAGTTACCCAGTGTAAAGAACAGAAACTAATTAATTAAAAAGTAACATTGACCAAAATGCTACTATCAATGCAGGTAGAGTTAGAGGCCATGCTTGAATAATCCTTGATGATAAAAGCATATTTGTTTCAATTAATAATATGTTACTCCATAAAAAGAAACATTATTATTTTGTGGATTTGTTAACTTGATAAAGATTTGGTATATCCTCAAAGTATACTAAGTGCTTCTCAGGCTTACATTATGATTTATTCTCATCAATATGTTGATAGAGATATTTGAGTGTTTTTGGTGGAGATCTGTCCCTAGCATATGTGTACAGAAAAATACTGCCAAGTGAACACTGGGGAATAAATTTTAAAAAATCCTTAAAAATGAAATATTTTTTATGACTTCTGGCAGAAAAAGACATCACCAAAACCTAAAGGAAATAATCTATTTGTTTGTGTCCCTTATCTTCATCTCTTAGAGGACTCAGACTTGACTTCACTGTTCATCACAGAAGAGAAGCCATTTAGAATTTTCCAGGCACATTGTAAAAGAATTATGATTCCAGTAATATATAGCTATTTTCTAGTTCTTCCCTACTGTTTATTCTGTTATAAGAATTGGATTCTGTTACTAATACATAGATTTTAAAAAAGCATAGAGGATGAAAACAATAATTTTCACAGTGATGGCATAACTAGCCTGAGAATTAGTGTGTATTTTATGGTTTGACCTTTAAGATTTTTTCCACACTTAAATCTAAAGGAAGATCATTATCTTCACGTAAGGTGCCATAGCTCTTAATTTTTAAGCTCCTGGTCTCCTTGTTGGAATGTAAGCCCCAGCACTAGATGCCTTTAAGTTCTTCTCCATAGGATGTAGAGAGGATTAGGCTCCTTACAAAGGTCACTAAGTTCTGCATTTTAGGCATTAAGAAATACTATGATTTCTCATTCTGCTTCAGAACATGCTTATCCAAGTCTGAGCTATGGGCAGGTGCCTTCAATGCAGTACCTGAATGCAGATACTGAGGTTCTCTTCCGAACTTAGCAGTTCATGGTAGTTGAGTAGGAATCACTTCTTTCTTTCCAAATGCAGGCAGGGGAGAAATCATCAAACTGTACAGTTGGTTCTGATTTTTACTTGCATATTGTTTATAACACTTATCTAGAAAGTCGAAGACTTTCTTACATATTATATTACGTTTCTGATTGTAATATTGAACATACTTTTTATTTGATCTTTCATATTTGTAGACAGGAAGGCAAAATTAACATAAGGAAGAACGAAAGTAAGAAAGAATGTGATTCCATATAGTTTTAGTTCTGCATTTCTTTATTTCTTTCTTATGAATTTATTTGCTCTCAATTAGGGTTTTGTTGTTATTGTTGTTGTTGCTGTTTTCTTTGATTTCAATTACAAATATAAAATGCATGAACAGTTAAAAAACAAAAACCAGAACCCATACCTTTGATACTTCAAGATAAACTTTCTGAATTGAATAATGGTATTTTTTGTGTGTTTTATTTTGACCTCACAAACCCTTCATGCCTCTTAAGCAGCTTGAATAAGTAAAAACCCTTGAGAGAATTTTTTCTGATTGATATATGTTGTAAAGGGTTGATGCTTTTGTGAAAAGGGAACCTGGTCTAATATCTATTGCACGATGGAAAAGAAAACATAGAATCATGGGAGCATAGAATGGTTTGGTTTGGAAGAGACCTTTAAAGGTCATCTGGTCCCAACCCTCCTGCCACAGACATGGACAAGTTCCACTAGATCAGGTTGCTCAAAGCACAATCCAGCCTGACCTTCAACACTTCCAGTGATGGAGCATCCACAACAGACATATTTATTAATGGCTTTAGTAAAATGACTGTCTTAATCTTTCTTTTAAGCCCCCTTTAGCTACTGGAAGGCCACTGTAAGGTCTCTCTGGAGCCTTCTCCATGCTTAACAATCCCAACTGTCTCAGCCTGTCTTCACAGAAAAGGTATTCCAGGCTTCTCACCATTTTCATGACCCTTCCCTGGACCTGTTTTGTTAGGTCACTGTCTTTCTTGGACTGTGAGTGCTAGAGCTGGACACAGTGCTCCAGGTGTGGTTTCATTAGAGCAGAGTAAAGGGAGAAAATCACTGAGTCCTCGTTATTACCCTGCTTTCTGGAAGGAGGATGTGTAACTATTAATTAGACTGAGATAATCAAATACAGATAAGAAGCTGACACCAGGAGAGAGAGCAAGAGGTGATATGAAAAGAGTTGTGCTATGTTGTGCTATAAGGTAGTCTGGGTTAAGTATAGGAACAGTTTTTGTTAAATGCTGTCATCTTTCTTGGCACTAGTAGAGGAATACTTGTCATAAAACTGTTCCCTGATACATCAAAGAAAAATGTTCTTTGGAATACCTGAAAGAAAAGGATTAAAATAAATAGCATGAAATTCACAACACAAACTTTCAGGATGTCGAGGACTAAAACACTTTTGCTATACTCTGAAATGTTATGATGTGGAAGCCCCAGTCAGCTTTCAGGAGCTGTTGAATTAATGATGTGTTAACACATGGCCAGTGAGAGCACATAGGTACCTACTCATCTCTCCAGGACTACAAACTATGTAACACTTAATAAATAGTTACTTAAATGTTTACATCTGAAAAAAAACCAAAACCAAGCAGACTGAGATGTATGGCTCTTTCTGTGAGACACAGATCCTCTGTACTAAAGATGGAAAATGAATTAATATCCACTACTTCAAATATTATTATGTTCCTTCCACTCTCCATTCAGCGATAAGAATTAAGCAATACACATGTCAATAACATCTTATTGCATATAAAACTGATGATCTGAATGTGAAATATTTTTTGTTATAAAAATCCTCTGTCCTAGGTTTGTGACATGGGAGATGGCAATTAGAACACTTCGTTAAAATCTGATATCATAGCTTTAGAGTTTTTAACAAAAACAACTCCAAATCTGGACTGATATTTTGCAGATCGGCCCTTATTATGGGATAAGCTGTACCTCAGTTTGGAGCCTAGGCTAACCACACTGGTATATTTTCAATAAATGTAGAGTCTGAAATTCCCATCAAGGAAAACAAAATATTAAGTTGATTCTGGTAGTATCTAATAAAGTAAGATGGGGAAATTCCCTTAAGTGCTTTTTAAAGTTCCTCTCTTTCAAGATTTTAGAGAGTACAGGATCAGAGCTTCACTGCATATAAAACTGTTGTTGGCATGCAATTCTAAATTAGAAACATTTCCTCTAAGTTTAATTACATATTCTGTTGTTTTCTTATTCTCCAACAGATTTATGAAATGACAGAATAAAAGCAATAAAGAATAAAAGCAAAGCCTAGAAGAAGGTCTAAACATGAATATTGTATGGATGATGAGTTCTATTTACTTAGGAGTAACTTAATCTTTACCACTTTCAGATAATAACAAGTATTCTACTTGAGAAGTGAAAGAAATTAGAATTCAAAACACGTCTATTTCTGCAGTTTAAGCACAGTCATTTTGTCTAATCATGTCTTATGTTTGTTCTCTTTGACGTTATGAATTTTGCACTGAGAAGAAAAAAATGACAAAGGTGCAAAATGTTTCAGAACAGTAATGCTGAAAGCTGTCATTCATAGTTTTCATTTCCAAAGTTTTCCATTAAAAACTCCAGCTTTATTGGAAACCTGTAGTTTTGAAATTTTCATCATTAAATTTTAATGATAATATCCAGAAGTTTTGGTGTACCTTTATTTTGACAAGGATCACAAAATATATGTTCATTTAAATGAACTTAGAAAGCAGTATACCAATTTTAATGCACATTTTCTTTTCCCTGATTTTTACTTGTCTTGTAGCAGATCACTATTTGGGATGATTTACATTTGTTTCATTCTATAGTATGTTTTGAATGAAGTTTTGTTTTCATCAGTTAAAATGTATGATTAGAATAATGTACATGTTATTAGCAGTACTCAAATTAGGGGCTGGTGTGGTCGCTTGTAATGTAAGAGAAGGCAACAGTTATGGATGCTGTCATTCCTTACTTATTTGTGTATTCATTCATTTATTACTATGTTTACGTAAGAGGTGCTGTATAAAGAACTTGTGATTTACATTTCATTGTGGGACTAGAGGTAGGAATAAATAACCCCAGTTGAGAGTAGCCATATATGCATTAAGAAATTTCTTCTGAAGATTGTTTTCTGAGCCAGTGCCATGCCTACCTAGCACCTAAGCAGTTAATGCTCTTTCTTCTATATACAGTTAGATTATTTTGCAGTCTTTGCAGAGACTTCAGACAAGGAGAGTCACCTGCATTTTTGTCTTCAATCAGCCAACCAGTTTAATTGGGCAATGGCAGAGCCTTGCAGGATATCCTAATGAGCCTAACTGGTGGCAGAAATCTGACTCCTGGGAAAACAGGGATAGAAACTAGACAGATAAAGAGACAGGTAAAGGCTATGGAGTAAGAGAAATAAGATGGAAGGGCTCTGTCAGGGCTCAGTGGTGGTATATACACTTCTTTGTGCTCTTTCTTCTCTTAGCCTCTCTTGCTACTTTGTTTACCAGCTGTGTGCCCATGGCACTATTGTCTGTGTCTTTTCTGTTATTGAGTAGTCCTGTGGATCTTTTTGTGCTTATCGTGGCTTTTGTTCCAGAGTGATCTGAATATGCAGGGAGTCCTAGCTTGAAAGGCTGTCCAGTCTAATCACAAATCTGCTTTTGCAACACTCAGTGCAGTGGGGAGTGGGAGGAAGAAGAAAAAAAGTCTGATCAAACTGTGTTTCTGAGAGCAAGAATCTTCAGTGTATCTTCGACCACCTCACTAACAGTGTCCCTGTTGTCAGCTGTCACAGTTCTGTCACTGAAACTCCTGGCAACAACTGAATTTTAATGAAGGTCTGCTGTGCTCTAGAATTTAAATGAGATATTTGATAAAAGAGAGAAAACCTTCTGCATATCTGCTTTATGCTCTTAATGCATTTCTCCTGGTAAAAATAAATAAATAAATTCAGGATTATTTCACTACTAGTTTTCTACAGAGATTTCCCTGCAAAGCTGTACTGAACTGTTTTCATGCTGATTTCCCCCTGCTCTGATAGAATCCAGTTGCTGTATATGCAGCTCCTGTTGCTTTCCAGGTTCCTTAGCTTCCCAGACTGGTAGTGAAATTCATCTCTGATAGCCTGAATCAGTGTCAAAGTGTGTGAGGCCAGCAGCACATAGTTTAATGGGGACATCCTCATCTGAGCAGAGTTTTGGCAGTGCGTCTGACCAGGATCTTTGCAGGTGAGCTAGTTATTAGTGCCTAATAAGTGATGCTTTACAGGGTAGTGAAGACCTTAATAATGCATTTGTTATCTTTCACCTGCCTGAAACTAATTTTTTTTAGTAGTGTAGACTCTATTTTTTTCAGCAATACCTGTGTGCATATCAGAAGAGTGCTGATTGCAAAATCAGCAAACAAAACAAAATCATGTTTGCTGAACATGTCTGGTCTCAAAAGTAAGTTTTCAAGCTCAGTTGGAGCCATGAATTGATTGTGGGGCAAAAGTAAAGGTTAAGTATTTTTAGTATGTGTTGTGCTTTTCTCCTGTGCAGTATGTGACACTACCTAGGTGTAAACACTGCCTCATGCAGATGTGCTAGTTGAATTCCTGCTTTTATGTAACTGCTTTTTGGAAAGTGAGGGGAGATTAAAACTCTTTGTTCTAATTACAGGTTTTCTGTTACGAACTGTGGGGGTATACGTATGTAAGTGCAAGTGTGTGAAACAAAGATCCATCATGCAAAGAATGGTAGCAAAATGAAAATATAATGATCTGCAGTCTTGTTGCAGAAACCTAGGATATTTACTCAGTTTTTTACATAGTGAAGATAATCTGTACATATTGCAAATAAACTGATGGTGCAGAAGACTGTTTTCTCATGCTCACCGCTCTGACAGCTCCTAGATTAAAAAAATTCAGTACTGAAAGCAGTATACCAAAGGTCTCTGTAAGTGCAGCACTGGAAACAGAAGATGTATCTAAAACACATAGAAAGGGAGCAGCTGGTACTTCTGACTACAGGCTGAAGTATCAGTTGTGAAAAGATCTGTACTGTAGTATTTCTGAAATGGATCACCTGCTCTGATGGTTACTGAAATTAATTGTAATCTGCATGAAGGATGCCCCAGTTAGAAACTTGAATTCCACCCTGCCCTCCTGATATCACATAAATTATCTCTTGCTACCCGTGTAAGCACAGTTATTAGTACAGGCTACCCTTTGCAAGGTACCTGTGCTTTTGCTTTTTTTTTTTTCCTCCCCTAAATGAAGAAATGAAGGGTAGGTTTAAGGAAGGTTTCACACAGATATTTTGGTACACGAAAGGAGATTCCCCTCCACCCCATTTTAGTATCTCTGTACTATCATAGGATATGTTCAATTTCCTATGCAAATAGCCTGAAGCGTGAAATGAAAGTTGGGAAGAGTCTAGGGGAAAGCCAGGGATGCCTAGCTGACAGCAATATAAACTGGCAGTGAAACACAGAGAGGGTGCACACCAGGGGAAAAATTTGCCACAGTAATCAGTGACTGATTTTAGTACAGTGTTATGGCATAGAATGGGAATAAGATTATCTTCATTCAATTATCAGTGCTGACATTGGTAATGACCTGTTACAGCTACCAGGCCTTTACCTTATGCCAATGAAAATGAACCAAGAATAATTTGGGAGTTGGATGAAGAAGTGCACAATCATTTTTTGTGCTTGATCACATCTAGTTATCACTCTGGATCCAGAAGTGAAATCACAGAAGAGATAGGCTTCAGATATCTTATAATAATACTGAGGGAAAGAATGCTGCTTTTGTACTGCTAAACAAATTATAATATACATTTTAACATACCACTATAATTCTTCTAGCACTTACCTCCATGCCAAATACTAACTGCCCTGTGTGTCTCCTAAGCTCACGCAGTCTGTCTTTCCTTCTTCACCTTTCACTAGCATCATACTAGCGTAATAAATGAAGACACTTGGCCCATCTAAACTTTTCCACAAGCTTCACATGTAGACCCAGGCTGAGAACCTGGACGTTTTATAAAAACAGGTGCTTGCCTTCATAGTGGAGCTCAGCACAGATCTGGCATTTCTGACAAGCAACACTGGCCTCCTGCTTTGAGCTGCACACCTCTGTGTGCAGATACTAGAGTATCAAACTCTTTTAAGCTCCATGTTGGCAGCTGTCAGCACCAAGATGACATCCATCCTCTTGGATTGCTGGCGGATGATTTTCTTGTTCTATGAGTAATTTATGCAGAGAAAATCGCTGTCGTCTACTGTGATCCTAATTAGTCTGTCTCTGTCCTTGCATCCTTCTGACCTGAAGAACACGCTGTGCAGGCTGCTCAAGTGGCAGGATTTCACCAGTGACATGCTCATGTGCACAGGACAGTGGTCAAGCAAACATGAGAGCCAGCATTTCCTGCACTGCTGAGAGAGGGTCTTGACTGAAACAGAGGGGAGTGAATCCATGTTTTCTGTAGGGTATAAAATTTGAAGCAATCTCCTCTGGTTTCCAATTCCAATTTCATTTTTCAGAAGGAGCAAGCTGGCTTACTTATTGTGGATTCCAGAAGCCAACTGCAGTGGTTGCTGTGGGATAACTGGAGAGCAGCAGGCATGCAAGATGTCAGGGAATGAATCAACTTCATATAGTTACCAAAATGTGTGGGCATGAGAAAACAAACACAACCTTCATCTGCTAAAAGAGAACATCCTTCCATTGGTAGCTAATTGGATCAAGAAGACCCTTTTCAGACCTTTTTTAAAATGGCTGAAAGTAACTGGTAGGTATCTATAGGGGTCTGTGCCAGGGCACAACTGGTCTGGTCTGGAAAGGGAAGTGGGGAGTGAGATGACAAGGTTTGGTGATAATGCTAAATTTATGCAAAATATTAAGGAAGGAATCTGAACAAAGAACACTGAGTACATTTTGTGAAGCTGACTGACTGGTGATGAAAGGGCAAGTGAGATTCACTTTTGACAAATGCAAAGTGGTGCTGGTTGGAAAAACAATCCATCTCTACATATACAGTGAAGATCTTTAAATTAGTTATTACTATTCAGGAAAGAGATTTTGGAGTCATTATATAATCTCACCCTGAAAACATCAACTCAATATTTAGTGGTGGTCAGAAAAATAAATAGAATTTTGAGAACTGAGAAAAGAATTGAGAGGAAAGCAGAAAGTATAATTATGCTGCTGTATAAATCCATGTTGTCCTCACATCTAGAATGCTATTTGAAGTTCTGTTTATAATAATAAAATATTAGAAATGGAAAAGGTACAGAAAAGGGCAACAAGTATGATAAATAGGGTGAAATGGTTTCTGCAAGAGAAAAAGTGAAACAGATTTGGATATTTTTGTCTGGAGAAGAAATGGATAATGAGCACCCTGGCAGTGAGTGAATAGGAGAATAGTTATTCATTCATTCTCAGAATACAGAAACAAGGCAGAGACAAATGAAATTTTAAGGGGATTTAAATCAAAGAATAAGAAATAGGTATATATTTTTCCCACAGAAGGTCTTATTAAATGATATGAGTTTCTGACATGGAATAATATGTATGATAAAATATAGATGAGTTAAAAATAAATTACTGAAATCTATGGAGAAACATTCATTAAGTGCTGATAAACACAAAGATAAAACCTGTGACTCAAAAGTCCTCAAGTTGCACATTATTGTTATCTCAGAAGAAATGTAAGGGTACAATGTCACGGAATGCCTGCCCTTTTCTTTCTTTTCCCCTGAGATATGAGCTCTCAGAGGCAGGATATGTTTGTAGGTGGACCTGTTTCTGACCCAGTGCAGCTGTATTCAATGTAAAGGCTTAATCACCCAAATCTGTGTCTCAAAACACACAAAAGTGTAACCACTTATTAAACCTGTTTTCAGAGCAGAATTCAGACTGAAGTAACCCAGTCTTTCAACAGAGACTAACCACTGGGCTCAAAAAGGGTAAAATAGTTTTGTGATGTCCTAAAACTACAATGGATTGTGAATCTGCAGTAAAAACCACAGCTGTGCTTTAATGTGTAAAACTTTTCCTGTTGAGCACTACTCCAGCCTCTCTCTTTTTTATTTAGGTTTTTATTCTTTTTTTAAATTTTTCTTATTTTTCCTTTAGCTTCTGACCAAGACAAAGAAATGGCATATAAACATATAGGATTACTAGATAGTAGCTGTGTAAATACCAAACGTAAAGAAGAAGTTCTTGTCACAAGGAGAAATTGATATATTTTATTGTAGCAGTTGTGATGAAAGTTATATATAGAGTAGTGCTAAGAAAAATATATTCAAGTGGCAAAGGTCTAACCAGGGATATTCAGACATTTCTCTCTAAGCTCAGGAACCCGCAGTGGAACCACCACACAGGTCATTTTGCTGTGCTTATTTATTCTTTGCAGCTGCCATATCATGTACTAGAACTAGGAAGAGGAATTAATTTCTTTTCAGTTTAGTACTAGATGATAGTTTCAAAGAAGAAAGAAGATGAGAATTTCCCACTGTGAGTCCAAAGATGAAGAAACTGGCCTCGAGGAATAAAGCAAAGAGCTGGATCAACTGAAAGAAGCAAGGAGTGCATGGTCTTCAGAAGGATTTAAGAGGCACTGAATCTGTACAATCTTTGCTGAAGGACATTTCACATTCCAGTGTCAGTTTCATCTTAAACAAAGCTTTTATTTAGATATGTCCTTAAAAACTGAAGGGTCTTAAATTTCTTTCCAAACTCTCCCAGTCAGGGAGAGCAAATTTTTATATGGGCAGATAGTGATAGGACACAGGGGAACAGTTTTAAACAAAAAAGAACAGGGATTTCGATTAGATGTGAGGAAGAAATTCTTTACGCAGAGGGTGGTGAGGCACTGGAACTGGCCGCCCAGGGAAGTTGTGGATGATCCATCACTGGCAAGGTTAAAGGCCAGTCTGGATCGTGCCCTGAACAAGCTGATCTAGTAGGTGGCATCCCTGCCTAGGCAAGAAGGGTTAGACCTAGATGATCTTTAAGGTTCCTTGCAACCCAAACCATTCTATGACAGCAGAGAAGCTATTTGAGCATATAACAGTAGAGTCACCTTAGATGTCGTCTTGAACTCCGAGTGGCCTCCAGCTCTTGCTCCTGGACTCAGGTCTATGGCAACACATCATGTGTTGTATCTGCTGCCTCTGGTTCCCTCAAGTTTCAGGTGCCTTAATACCACCCTTCATGTTATTTCTGTGTGATACAGAAAAGGGCTTTTGGGAATACGAAGGAGATTTGTCTGCATGCACTTACCTCACAGCTTTTAACTATGAAGTCTGTTTTCATACTTCAGCCTGCAGGCTGCCTGCATCAATAGTGGAATAGTTTTATACATGATCCTTTGGGGATTGAAACAGCATGACAAGGAAATCTTCACACTGATGTACTGTTACATCTACAGAGCTCCTAATGGCCTTGGAATGGCATAAGGCATAGTGGGAAGGTAAAGCATGTCAAGGCAGTTTTCTAGAGTCAAAGTGAGTTAAGCAGTCTCACTGCTAGACTTATAGAAAGATGCAAGAATTTGTTGAAAGGCATAATTTATCCCTCCCCAACCCCCTTGCCCCAAAGTGCAGTATTCACCTCTTCTCTTTTCTTTCAAGTATCTTTGGCCAATGTGCACAAACACTCTATTGGTGGATGTTTCTATAACATTTTTGAAAGAAAATTAAACACTTCCATAGTGTCATTAACTTTGTTCTTTTTAGTGGTACATGCAGAAAGTAACAAAGTATCACAAAATGCTCCAAAATTATATTTTTTATTAAAATATGTACTTCCCTACTAGAGATTGTAAGTGTAAATTTAACAAATACAATAAAAATTAAAACATAAGATTTCAGGGTGATTTCTGAATTTTCCCAGAAGACTTCACAGAGCCTATTTTAAAATGACAGCAAATCAACCATAACCCAGCAGAATGTATTAACTTCAAGATGTTGAAATTAAAATGTGTTTTGGCGAATCAGCAGAGAATAAGGCAATGGTATTTGGGATGTTCTATTAAGGTACTTCAGGTATTGAATTTTGTTGAATTTTGGTCTCCAATTGTATTTTGTCAGTTTCAGCTATTGTGACACTTAAAAGTTCAGCCATAGCTAAACTTAAATCTTTTAAATGAAATAAAAGTTACTGAATATATACCATGAACTTTGCTAAGAAATATTTGTAATAACATTAAATAGGTGCATTTTAAATACAACACATTAGGCAGATAGGACTACCTCTTTTCAAAATGAAATATAAGTTAAGGACTTTTTCATCAGCTGAGTTTATGCCCCTGTCCATCTCCCAACTCTTAAACAATATGTCATTAAGATTAACAGAATTAACACTGTTCCTCAGTAGGATTAAATCTATTGTTGTAACTGCAATGCAGTCTTAAAGAACTATTTCCTAACTTGGAATGAGAGCTACTTTGTTTAAATTCTGCCTTTACAGAATTTTCTTTTCTAAGCAGTTACATTTGAAAAGATAGAGGAAAAAGCCCATCCTTACACTTGAGAAAGTTCCCTATGATTTTTCTACAAGTGTTTTATTTGCAATGTGCTGAAGAATAAATAGTAAGTAAAAATATGTTTCCCTTAAGAGATTTGAAGTTTTCTTTTTTTTCAATATCTCTGTATTAATTTGTCCAGAAGCTTTCCCTTTTGCCCCTGGTGCCAGATTTAGTATAAGAAAGAGAAATTAGTTGAGTACCAGTTTGTACAACTTTGAATTGCTCAATGCAAACATTCAGATAATTGGCTTTTAACTCTGAAGGTCTCAGAAGATGGTGGTGGTTTTCCATTTGTTTAAATTGGTTTTTTTATTATCGTGCAACCTGAAGAGAAAACAAAAAGGAACCATTCATCCGGACCAGATAGCTATATAACGTGAGCACACATTGGGAGCGAGAAAAACGTGGAAATAAGCAGAGAGTTAATGCTTGTTGAGGCATCAGCTGAATAGTAGGAGCATGCATCCTATATTGATCTTCTCTCCTCTGCTTCAAGACATGCTTGTGCCAGAGGAGAATCACAGTCAAATTATTATCATGTTTGACAATGTAATACTGCTTCATCTCTTATGAGAAAGTGAATTATATAATAAATAACCTGTATAAATATGAACCAAAGGTTTTTCTATTACATGCACTAACTTACCAACTGGATAAAGTTGCGTATCTTCCAACTTAATAGAGTCATGCTTCATTATGTTTTTTTTATGAGAGGGCTTTCATCATTTTACTTACTGATGTTTCAGCATGAAACACTTTTCCGTTTATTCTTATCTTGTATGTCATTCATAATATTACTAGAGAAATAAATTTATTTTCTCCAGCCTTGATTTGTTTCAGCCAATTTCTAGTTGCTTTTATTTATCTGTCTTACAGTCATTAAATAATTAAGAGTAGAACAGATTTTTGGAAATCTCTTGAAATTTACTTCTCATTGAAAGGCTAAATTCAGGTTAAGTTAGGTTGTTTGCAGCTATTCTTATTTTTTATCTTACTCTACTTCTCTAAGAAGATTCTTACTCCTTCTCTATTCTGTCTATTACACTGAAGGTACATGATTTTCTTCTTGGAGAGCTTCATGAGGTTCCTGTCAGACTACTGAGGTCCTTTTGATTCATTTTCCAACTCTTCATCCCAGTTTTAGTGGTCATGACAGGCCAGTCAGCCTTTATTGAGTCATTAGTAAGGTCTCAAGGCAAGTCCTTTTCAAAACTGTTCCTGGGCACTGAAGAAGAATGTGAATGAGAACAACCAGAAAGGATTTATCAAGAGTAAATTGGACCTGACCAACCTAACCAGCTTGTCTGATGAAAAAGAAGCATGGCCAGCACACTGAGGGAGATGATTCTCACCATTTACTCTGTCCTTGTGAGACCCCACCTGAAGTACTGCATCCGACGCCAGGCTCCTCAGCACAAGAAGGACATGGACACGTTACAGGGAGTCCAGAGACGGGTCACAAAGATGATCAGAAGGCTGGAGGACCTCTCCTATGACAACAGGCTGAGGGAGTTGGGACTGATCAGCCTGGAGAAGAGAAGGCTCTAGAGAGACCACACAATGGCCTTCCAGTACCTAACAGGGACCAGGATAGTTGGAGAGGGACTTTTTACAAGAATATATAGTGTTAGGACGTGGAGAAATGGCTTTGAACTGGAAGAGGGTAGGTTTAGATTAGATATTAGGAAGAAATTCTTTACTGTGAGGGTAGTCAGACACTGGAACTGGTTGCCAACTGGTGGATGGCCCATCCATGGAAACATTTAATGTCATTTTGGACAGGGCTCTGAGAAACTTGATCTAGTTGAATCTGTGAACTAAATGACCTTTAAAATGTCCCTTCCAACACAAATTATTATATGATTTTGTCATTCTATGAAATTAGTAGATTTGTGGATGAGGGGATGGCAGCGGTTGCCATCTACCTTGACTTTAGCAAAATTTTCAACATGGTCTCCTGTAGCCTTTCTTCTCTCTCTGTTAGGATGTTGCACTGCTACACTCTAGATAGACTGACTACCAGGGAAGCGAAAAACTGGCTCATTGGGTTCAAAATGTAGCAGTTAGTGGCCATATTGTACCTGAAGGACATTTAGAAGTGGAGTTTTTAAGAGGGTCTATTCTGAGGCCTATCCTCTTTTATATCTTTTTCAGTGGTGTGTAGGAAGAGACATAATGCCCCCTGGTCAATTTTTTCAGTGACAGAAAACTAGGAAATGCAACAGATAATGTTCAAGGGCAGATCTGCTGTTCAGATGGCTTTAGTCAGGCTGGTATAATGGAACAACTGGAACTTTGTGAAAATCAACAAGGACTAATGCAAAGTCCTGTACTTGGGAATGAACCTCCTACAGTTATATGGAGGGGGTCTGGCTGACTGGATGGGGAGAAGCTCTGCTTGGGGCCCCGGAGAGCAAAGAGCTGAACATGAGCCAGTCATGAACCCTGGCAACAAAGGTGGTCAACAGCACTCTGGGTTGTGGGAATAGGAGTCCTGGGTATGAAGTAAGACTGATGGGTCCCTAATTTCCTGGATATCCCTTTAAGCCTTTCTTGTAGATGGGGGTGACATTAGAATTCTTCCAGCCTTCTAGGTTGTCCCCTGATCTTCATGACTTCTCAGTGATTATGGAGAGCAGTCTTGCAACGACATCACCCAGCTCTCCTAACACCTTCAGGTGGATACTATCAGGGTCCATCGATTTGTAGATGTTCTTCTAACTGGATACTGGGAGGTGGGAAGATCACTGTTAGGACTTCAAGCACTGGGACATGTTGTCCAGAGAGGTTGTGCAATCTCTGTGTTGGGAGATATTTGGTACCAAACCAAATGATCCCTTAGCAACTGGTCTGAATTCAGAGCGGACCCTGCTTTTAGCAGGGCACTGCACTAGAGATTTCCTGACATCCTTCCAGCTTGGGAGATTCTGTGATACTAGTCCAGGTATCCTGAGTCCTGGATACTAAAGTCTTGTATTTCAAGCTTACCAGTCTTGCATATGGCAGGAAATCCCTAAAGCTATGATTACTATAGTGTGTTATCTCTTCCAGTTCTGTCCTGTAAATAAATCCTGTTACCAAGCAAACCACAACCCCCAAAAAACAACCTAAGAAATAATCTTAAAAATGAGTGGTGTAACGGTGGTACTTAGGCTGCTATTTTTCTTCATGCTGCCGGTATTGTGTCACTGTCTCCTTGTATTCCTGTCTGTCTGCACTTTAAGTGCCAACTCCCCAAATTTGTAGCATACTGAGCAAACATGGTTCCTTTTTCCAGTGTTAGTGATCTTAGGCAGTCCTATTTTAATAAAAAACAAATAGCAGCAGAAATGAAACCTCTTCAGTATAGCTGGAATAAATTCCTAATGCAGGATAACAGTTTATGTGCTTGAATTATATTAACAGGACCGCAAGGGATGCTGGCAAAGTGCAATGCTGAAAGAAATGTTTTATCATGTTACAAATAGTTACATGTGTTATTAATTTGAAGTCCACTACAGTTGAGCCATTGCAAAGCTCAGTTTATGGCATAAGATTTTTGAGGGAATTTATAAAGAAAGGCAAACCTTCCTAACAATTTGCAGCAAGCAATGAAAAGCATCTAATATAATTCAGTTTTGGCTTTCAAATATTAAATCTTACAGATACACTGCTCTTTCCTTGCAGACTCTGAGAAGGATTCAGAGGGTGGATATGGAGAAGTCAGCATAGAGCCTGTGAAGGTTACTTAAATTTCTGATATAAGGATGGTTATATCTGGGCTCAGATCTGATCTCCCAGATGTAGGATGTGTACTTGAAAGGCATGATTCCAGCTTTGGATATAGCCAAGTATGCTGCAGGTGTGCTAGTAAATGCTGTGTCATCATAGCTGTGGAGTGGTGTTAAGGAAAAAAAAAGAACAGTGGTATAAATATGGTGTAAGAGTTGAGGAAATTGCTGCTGCACAAAACAAAACAGGTCCCCCAAAACAGGTGTTGCAGCACATCTGTATGTATAAATATTTTGGTCATATTTGCTTGTCACCATAAATTTTTTTGTGGGTCGTTCTTACAAATATAATTTTTTCTGATATTGGATCTTTGCCATCTACTAGCAGATTTATCAGCTCCAGAGGTCAGCACATTATTTGGGTCAGAAATTATGGATGCAGAGTGGATTATTTTTATTGATTTAATTTCCATATTTACATATCTGTGACCTATTTTTCTGAACAGATGTGGTAACATACTACATATTGGCAAGTGATTTTTAAATGGAAACCTCAGGTGACATATTATTGACTTGTGCCGAGGCAGAAGCACCTGCTAAATCAACTAAACTAAAATATATCCTGCTATTTTACTATAGTCTTTACCACATTACCTCCTCTAGTTCGCTATAGTTCCCCTTTGGACAAGTTCATCAGGCAGAGTGGTTTGGGAAAAATGATGGACTTCTCCTGATGGTCAGCATAATAAGCTGAAAATAAATACTGCACAGAAGGTACAGACTGGAAAAGGAAGTTCTATCTTGTGGAGTACCAAATGATGTTATCTTAAAAATAAGAATTTTTTCTTTAAATGATGTTTGTATTTGGCCAAATGCTTACTTTTCTTTCTGTTCTTTCAGGAATGGAACTTACACATGTAAAGTATAGTTGCTGCTTTGCCTGCAACAAAGAGTATATATATTTTGCCCAAACTGTGTTAAAAATAATGAATAAATAAAAAAAAAATGCATATTTTGATCACTGCAGTGCAGAAATTAGCCACAAGCCTAAGTGGATCATGACGAGATAGATGAGAACTACTTCTGAATTCCCTCTATCATGTTGCAGTCTTTGGAATTACTGCACAGAAATGTGATGATCCCCTGTTCTGCTGGGTGATATTGTCCCATTGTGTAGCTCTGTTTCCTCCTCTATAAGTGTAGTGATTAACTTTTGCCTTGTGGCTGGATGTTGTTAAAGTGTTGTGTTTGGATAGCACTTAGAAGAAAAGGATTACTGACAGAGGTATAAGTGAAGATAAATGAGCCTTGGAAGATATGAAATGCTAGAAGTTGATACTATTGAGTTGGTACTATTATTGGGACTAAGGGTTCTTTTGAAGTTAACTTGGAAGGACAGTTTAGCAAAGACTTCTTGTTTTCCCCTTCAGTTTAACTTAAGTTTTGTGAAACCTACTGATCTACTAGATTAACATATATGGTCTTGTTTATACACCATTTGGTGTACTTTTTATGTGTCTTCTCTGCCTAAAACATTTATAAAATCCAAACACTGAATTTCAGTAAAATAATCATATGATAGTGTCTATGGTGATACTCCTTTTTGCACTTGTCTGTGAACTCTTTTGCCTTTGGTAATTTTCTATCTGAAAGAAAAAAAGCAATTTTTTTTGGTTTTTTACTGGAAGCCTATTGTTTTGGATTTTTTGGTACACTACCTGTGCTGGAGTTCTGTTGCAACACCAGACTGGGTATGTTTTCCAAATTCTCTATTACATTTCACTCCATGGTAAATCATGCCAAAGAGCTGTGGTACGCTGGACAATATCAAGTGTTTCTAGGTCACCGTTGCTTTGAAGATAACTATTTTTAGGTTAATAACACAGATAATAAAATTTTTAGATGTATGGGTAGGATTAGATTAAACCTGATGAAGAGATGAAGCCTGAAAGAACTCTGGGGCTTTAAGGAGGATGGGAAAGAAAAGAAGATTGTATGTAATATGCTGACACACCTCAGTACTAATACTGATGATTAAGACCTTGTATCTCACAATTAGTTGTTTGGTCCACAGAGTACTTTCATTTCTCTCCGAAAAATGGTTTATTCAAATATATCTGAAGAACACTGGCAGAAGAGTGATAGTCAAACATCTGCTGAGTTGGTCTGGGACAGACCAACAACATTTTTGGAGTGCTTTCTGCTAGAAAGAAACAAGAGTTTTTGTTTAAAGCACAGATACTGATTTTATCAAACACAATTCATATATACAAATCAATAACAGCTTCTGAAAACCTATTTTTCGTGTCTAGCCTCAGAACTAAGGTTCTTAAAATACTTTTTTTTTCCCCCTAGAATAACGTCTTCTACTGTGCCCTGCTATATTACACCTTACTTCCACCTGCAACTGCCCTTCCGTTAGAGGGATTTCAGAACTTACAGAGAGAAGCTGGGGTTTCTTTCCAGGCATGAACCTCTGCTCTCTCTTGCTCGCAGAGAAAATTAGTGGTCAATCCTTTGTGGTTCCTACCAAGGAGTGGTTCCTAGGCTCCTTCTCAGAAGCTCTCACAAAACTCGGAGCTTAACTTGCACAAAGATCTTTTTCTGATGACTCTTTGCCGAAATTGTTCTTAGTCAGAAATAGAAAAAAAACAAAAAGAAAAAAAAAGATAGTTTAAGAAGAATTGTTCCATAAACGTTTAGTTATTAAGTAAGGATATTTACTTTGGAAATATTGTCAGTGAGGTTAAAAAATCCCTTAATTATCAAGCCTATGACATTTCACTGTTTTATGCAGGGGTGTTTGTGTTGTCTGCATTTCATTTTCTCATTGTAACTGCAGAAAATCTGAAAGTAAGCAAAAGTTAAAATGTAAATGCCATGGTCTTAGCTGTAATATTAAATGTTCCCCATGGTTTTACGATTACCCTTTACAAAATCTGTTGATGCATTTGGCAAGCACAATATTAAAAATTTGCTTGGCAAAAATCCCCTTAGCAGAACCTGACAGACAGTAAGGTCAATAAAGTTTTAATCAACAAAGGAGAAAATACTCTTCTTCCAGATGGGTGCCACAGAGCAATACTTGCATGAAATATTTATGATTCACTTTAGAATCTCAAAGTCTGCAACACAAGGAAAGGTTGGTGATTATTTCTAGAGTAGAATGTGCTCATCCTTGGAATTTCTAAACATTCTACTGCTGTGAAAAAAATGCTAGTCTTGTTACTGGAAGTATGCAGTTTAGTATTTGACAGAACACCAAGTTTGTCACTGAACTTTCTCATGTTCATAACCTACCATCACTTTATAAAAAATTCCAGTTACTTACATTGTATGTGATGATCCTTCTGGTGTTCCTGTCTCTTTAAACTGTAGATTTTGTTTGGATGATAAGCAGCTATATATCTACTATTGGTAAAGGCATCATACTATCACTGAGGTTTTGTTGTGCTAGAATTGTACAACCCACACAGTGATATTTAAACAAGAAGGGGTTTTTTTGTTTCAATATATGGGCTGGACTCTGTGCTTGGGCAACTAAAAATAAACCTGTAGTAAAGAGAATCATTAATATAAGTGAATTTTCTCCCTGAATCCTAATCCTGAAACCTTACCCATTCTCAGACTCAGACCCAAGAAGGAGGGAACCCAGGAAAACTTTGACGTGGTGGATGGATTCAAGCATCCCTTACATATTCCCAGTGCAGTGCAGTAGCTGTGCTTCCTAAGGTGACTTAAGTGGTCTAGTCACAGGAACTGGAGTATTGGAATGGATTGCTTTGATACTTCTCTATTCCCAGCAGAGAATTAAGTGAAAACATGCCCTGTCCAAGCCAAAAAAGACCAGTGGCCATGGCTGTATTCAGAATCGGCAAAAAGCCTGGGGAATATCAAGTTGTCTAGATATGCCAGTCACTCTTCTAAAGTGGTTAACCAAGGAAAGTGAATGTATTCTGCATTCATTTCTGCTACCATTTTAACATTTGTTAATTAACAATTAATGCAGCCATTAATTAACACCTACAGCAAGCTTCTTAGCCACCATACTGAGAGTTTGAAAGCACTGAAACATGATTTGTGGTTTCGAGTTCATTATGAACTCTAAATAATTAATCTTGTTTTCAAGAAACTGGTGTTTTTTAGAGAGAAACTTAAATTACAGGTGTACAATGATTTGAATTATCAGCTACATTAACATATTTGAAACACAAAATATATTGCTTTAACTCTGTGACATTAAAGGTGACTGAAATATTTAATTAGGCATCTCTAGCTGTTTTGCTGTTATATTAATTCAGTGAGTTTAGGAATAACATTTGACTTTTTAAAAAAGTAGTGTCAATGAATATGCATAATGTGAGAATTATATAGAATGACTACTTTTGGATCAAATTAATATAAAAATAATAAAAAATTTACAAAGTTGTTAATTTTTCTCTTAACCCTTTTCTGTCAATCCCAGCCCTAGCTCTAACCATACCTGGAGTAGACTTACAGTCTTAGAAGATTAGTTCTCTAAATTTGCTATTCAAGTAATTTGAAACCAGTATTAGTTATGACAAATCTATCTTCTGAGTAAGAATGGGTAAAATTTCTGCATCATTTTTATTAAACTCGTAGTTAATTTTAAAAATTCTTGGCAGGTGTTGAATATTTTGCATAAAATTACTGTAATCAGTTGTGTTGCCATAAAAAGTTTTCCCTCTAATTGAAAGGGAGTTCTTTACCTTTATCTTAATTTTAAAAATCAGAAAGGAGTGGTTTTGCTGATGTGTTTGGCTTTGTTTTTCAAAATATTGAGATATAGATTTAATGTACTTTTAATGAGTATGTTATTACTCCGTTATTCACGCTATAATTCTCTCTACAGTGATTGGCACTATCACTGTATCCTCTAATTCATTCAGAGCACATGCAAATACACCTGAGTATACTTAATTGCACTTTTTCCTGTCAAGTCTTTAATTTTCTCTCAGGCAATTTTGTGTGATAGGTTTGGGGAAAGCCAGAATCTTAATCTTCTCCCTAGCATGCATATTTCTCGCTCTCTACTACTGGATGGAGTCCACACAGCATATCAGTGCTTTGCCAGAAGACAATAAAGAGCTATTTGGAGCTCTGTTGGCATAAGTTTTAAAATCAGGCAGATCTTAGTTCTAACCATACCTAACTATTGTAACGGGGACGTGTCTAGCATCTGTAATAAAACTGCACTGTAGCCACCAGAGTCTGATATAATTGCATGTTCTGTGGCCTCAATTCCAGCACGATCTTATAAAGCAAATTTGCTGTTCAACACTTGTTACAGCTCTGCAATTCCCACGTCTACTACTTCTGTTCTTCCCAAAACGTGTTATTAGAGTCAGTTTCTTCATTTGTAAGTTGGTCAACCCAGACAGTGCTGGTTGGTCCCACCAGTTGTCAAAGGAAGGAGCTAGCTGTGACTGTCTCTTAACAGAGCTAACCACTTGCTCTCTCTCTTCCAGTTGAGCTTATTTCATGTTATTAAACTGTCTTGCATGGCCGTGGAGTCCTTTATGAATCAGTGCTCCCTATTGTAAAAGCTGTGGTTGCAAATCAAAGGTAAACATGGCAATCAGCTCATTCATAGCACAGAGATTTAAAGAATTTAGTTGTAGTAATGGAGACTTACAGCATGCTTTCGCACCTGCAGCTCTCCTACTCAGTGAGATCCATGGAACTGTATAGTTCCAGTTCACTATTTTCTGCAATGATCTCACACTGAGCAGAGCAGATGTGTTTCACATCGCTCCATGAGAATTTTGCCCTTGCTATCTGAGTAACTGCATTCCTCCCTGCGACTTCGACTCAATGATAACTTAATTTATTAAAACAATGGAAATATCAGCTAACAGAGGAGGCTTGTCTCTGCTTGAGACAGAACCTTTACCAAAGTGAAAATCACACAGTAGTAACACATTTTACAGATGCTGAGATTAATACAAAACTTAATTTGTTGCACATGTCTTTCTTCAGGATTTCTTTCCCAAATAAAACAGTGTTATGGGTTGAGCAGACATTTCCATGTAAATTTAATATCACCTAGCACTGTTCCATATTAACATTAGTCTGATTATTTAGGATTTTACCTTAAAAGAATGTGAATCCTCTGGCAGCAGTTTTTTCCTAGCTAATCTGCTGTCTTCCTTCAGGTCATTTCTTTGTTTAAATTACTGAAAGAAAAAAAAAAGTGGAAAAGAAAGAGGCTAAGTTGGGAAGAAATTATTCTTCTGCTTTCTAGAAGTGTATATAAGAGTTACATTGTCATAAGCTGTTGAAGAGCTACTCTTGACATTTGAGAGCAGCCTCTTTAAAGCCTCCTTAGGCGCATTTCAACTAAACATTTTTCAAAGCTAATACTTCCTCTAACAAAAAATAAGTTTGATTTTGCTTTTCTGTGACAATTTTTGTAAATTAGGGTCATGCTGGAATTGCTGATCAAAGTTTCAGGGGCATCCTGCTCCTAAATAACTGGTACCCTGTTGCCATATTGACATACAGAGGACCTGAGTTACCTGTCAAAGGTATTTATTTTTTTTTCTCTCAGGTGGTAGAACTACATCCCCATGCTTCTTAATTTTTATTTACCTATTAGAGGAATATTTACTTGAAATCAGAATGAAGTAAAGAGTTATTTTCTAATATTTGGCATTTTGTGACACCTCAAATTTTCAAAAAGCCTCATGACCCTACCTAGGGAAAATATGAAGTATTATTAACCATACATAACACTAACTAAGAAATGCAGGTTCAGAAGTAGGGATTCTGCACTTTACCTGTACAAAAATGAAAAAAAAAACCCAAAACAAAATAAATAATACCTCAAAACATTCTTCTGCTGATAGCATTAGATGTCTTTTTTGAAATATTAATTATCAATTACTTTTATTTTCTTACTTAGAATTTAATGCTTTGAACATTCAATTTTTTACACTTTGATTTGAAATCTTTAATGTTTATTCAGTTATAGACTTTATTTATTTCCCCACTGATGTATTGCATGCAACAAGTTTTCTGGTCTCTACAGCTTTTCAACAAGCCCTACTAAGAAACTTGACTCCTCTGGTATTAAGTGAAGGGGAAAAAAAAGTTTTGACAGGTTTAGATATGAAATGGATAGTGACTTTCCTCTGAAAATGTGTCAAATTAAAGCAGGTGGGGTGAGGAAAACAGCTACAGTATGTCAACTTTTACAGGCTTTGATTTATTTTTAATGATGCAGTGCACCTTAGGAAGTCTGAAGATGTGCTCATTCACAGCCCAGGTCTCATGGTGTGCTGTATTGTTCAGGTACTTCTTCTAAGTTGGGTCCAAGATGGGATCACGACCTAGAACTCCTGTAAATAGCAATTACCTCTTTGGAAAGAGAATGATTAAAGTTTAGTTGAATGTCAGCAAACTATTCACTCCTCTCTGTTCCTCCCTTCTGCAACTTATTTACACTTCCTAACCACACATCCTCCTTTTTCTACTGCCAGCTCTCTTCATCATTTATTTATTTATTTACCTGTTTATTTAGCTATTTATTATTTAGGATGGGTCACATGAGATAATGTGAAAGAATAAAATTTTAATAAATTCTCACATGTAATAATACATCAGATAACTAATAATTTCAGGTTTGAATAAAAAAGCCTGAAGTTTGGTGAATAAAAAAGTTTAAGTATTTAATCAAAATTGTTTCAGAAAAAAACAAAAAAAGGATCCAAAATATGATGAATCCAGAAAACAGGGTTCAAAATGAGAACACAGACAGTTCACCCAGGAAAATCATAGAAAACTTCTGGGAAAATTATTAAAGCAAATGTCTTCTGTCTCAGTTCCAAAAAAGAATTTGGCAGTAGAAATGTAAATTGGACAAGAACCTGGCTAAAAGCCAGATTACATTTGATTACACCAAAGAGAGAGAATAAATAAGAAAAACATTCTTCGTTATCACCACAAATAAAATATTTTGATATTGATATTTTGACATATTTTCATTAATGAACTCAGCATAAAAGTTAGAGAGCTTTAGTGCAGTTTGCAGAAGATGAAAAGCTAGGAGGCCTCAGTATTAAGAGCAAAATGTGTAACCTTGAAAATTACATTTATGAGTGAATTAAAACAGCATTTCCAAACTCAAGACCATGTGCCTAAAGTATGAAATAATATTTCAGTTATGAAGTGACAGAGGAGGATGTAGTGTACTTATTGACACGTGGTTGAGTAGTGATCAGAATATTCCCTTGAAAATATCTCCCTGGAGCCAAGGTAGAGAGCTCCACAGTGAGACAGAATCTCAATTACAGTACAAATAAGTCTGCTTTTTTGGTTTGTTTTTGTTATTGTCTCTTTCTCTAAAGGGGTTTGTAACACCCTAGGAGTTAAGAAATCAGACAATTTCTGGAATTCCTGTATCCTCACATCTGACTGTCATGAAGAGAGACCTCAGCCTGAGGATCCAATTGCTGAGCTCTGGGAAAAATTTGCAAGTAAGTAAGCTACAAAGTAACCATTTGCATGATTATCAGGAGCATATGACGGAAGGGTATCTTGGGGTACAAGGTGAAGTTTCAGGTTGTTATGGGAATGGAGAAGTAAAGAGGAAGTATATCAATCTGCATTTCAGATGGAATGCTAAGCAGACTGTGGGGAAGTACATGAAATAGCAGAGATCTAGATGGAGGTGGTAGAAAGAAAGTGAATAAACCAATGTAGCTAAATAAAGTTCCAAAGCATACAGCTCTTAATTGAAGACTTTTTGGACGAAAGCTTTAGAAATATTAAGTCCATGTGAAATGATTACTGGAAAATAACAACCTTTGTGGACTCAGGCACTGAGTCTGGAAGAGAAGCTTAACCTCTGTAGACTATTTATAGTTCTTAGAATCTTAAAAGAGAAACATATGTTAAGACAACCAGTATTACTGTGATATGATACTGCTATTCTCTAGGTAGCCTTGTGAGGATTGTCATATTTTATTCAGAGTATTACAAGTCAATGTATGTAAAACCTCATGTTTAAAAATATATGTGAGAACAGTTTCAACACCTTGAACAGGAATTCATGGTTTATGATCGATTAGGCAGAAGAAATGTGACAAAATGTTGTGTACCTTCAGGAACAATGGATTTGCTCAAATAGTAAAACACCTTAACTGCGTGCAAGACAAATTCAGTGTGTCCAAATAAGGGTCTTTTATCCACCTTTCAGCTATGATTTGCAATGGGGCAGAAAATACATCATTCGATCAAGTGAACTGTTTAACTCTGCTTCAACATACGCTGCTGTTTTCAGTAATTGCGACTTGGAGTGAAGCTAAGAGTACAGCAGGTATTACTTGGATGTTCACTGAAGAATAAGAGCTGAGTCAGTGAAAAGCTATGGAAAAAACCCCACAACCCACATTACCTCTAATAAGATTGAGAGTTTGCCCTTTTCCTGCAGGGAAAACAGTAATTGTAAATAATAAAGAAACTATCTTTAGATTCTAGGAAGAAGAAGGCCCTATTTATGAAAATAGTGGGTCAAATCACTGGTCATTAAATCAGAAAAAAATTGGGTTTTGAAGTCCTGAATTCTACCCCAAGCAAGCAAGATGTTTGAGAGTATAGAGAAGCAACTCAATAACAGACATAAATTCCCTAGAAGTGCTATGTGCAAGGCTGAACACTCACCCCTACTGCCAAACTAATTCTGGTACTTGCTACTCCTCAGGATACCCACTGGGGATTGCGGGGCTGCTCTTTATTCCTGCTGGGAAGTGATATACTTTCACTGTTAATAGTGAATGGATAATACTGAAATCTCTAAAATACACTCATTCTGGGTGGCTGGTTTGGGGTTTATTTTCCTCTTCCCTTCTTTTCAACATTATTCACTTTTCTTTTAAAAGGAGGAGTGACTTGTCAGATGCGTCTCTTGATGAAGGGAGAAGTCAGCCTCAGAGTTGATGGAAAGAGCTCTCTGAGGGACAACAAGGGATACAGAATGGTTCAGTTCTGTTCAGAAGGTAACATAGGTATGTAAAACCAAACCTGCAAGCAAGGGTCTGCCTTGTAAGGACAGGGTGGGGGGTATAAGCCTTTTGTACTCCTGTTCTAGCCCTCTGTACTTTTACTCTAGCAGACCTGCTAACTTAAACTTGTCTGGGTGTGGGTTTTTTGGTGTTTTTTTCTTTGTTTGTATACTTGTTTGTCTGTTTGGGGTTTTTTTGTTTGTTTGGTTGGTTGGTTCTTTTGGTTTTGTTTTTGGTTTGTTGTTTTTTTTTAATTTAGAAGCATTTCGGTGTTATTTGAAGAATACAGAATTAAGAAAGTCTAGACAGATTTGGCTTAAAGTTTTAGCTGACTCAGGATCCATTTCACTTGGGTTAATAGCCTTTGATTAACACAGCTTGCCTGGCAGCCAGCTCTGCTCGGCATGAATATCAGTCTTCGCTGAAATGTTAGTGGGCGATTAATACGGTCACTGCAGCCCAGGCACAAAAGTGCACAGCAGCCTGATTCACCAAGGGCCTTCACAGCAGGAGACTGACACTGCGCTGGGACTGATTAAAATACTACCTTGATAAGACTGAATTAGTGCCAAATAAGACCAATGGCATAAAAAAAAAAGGCATAAGAAGTGTGTAAGTGACTTCCAGCTTCCACAACTTACCACGTGTGGGTTTGTATGTGGTAGAGTCAAGGAGTTTGGTTTTGAAGTAGCAGATTTGTTTCTCAGACGTGGTGTCTGCAAGATCCTGTGTATAAAGGTCACTTCATATACAGAATATATGATTATATAAGAACAACTGTAATGCGGTACTGGGGCCCAGCTTAATTTCCTGCTTTGCCACAAACTTCCTTCCTTTTATTAAGGGATAACAAGCAAATGTATTGAAAGATATCTGGATGCCTGTCTGCACTCAAATTCATTAAGGATCTACTCAACTCATTTTACATTTCAACTTTTTTTTTCTAAGTGCCTAGGATTTATGTCTTGTATTTGAAAATTAATGATTCTTTTTCTGGATTACTTCTAAAAGTAACAGTCTGTTTTCAAATAAGTATTCAAAATTCAAAAGCATCCATTCAAACAAAATAACATAGAGCATTATAGAAATTTGTAGTTCCTTTTCACTTTGTACAGTCATTTGAGCAATGATTAATTATACAGACTGACTATAGGATTAGAAACAATTCTATAGTTGCCTTTTGTTGTTCTCTGGCGGAAAAAATATTCAAAAAGATTCAGACTTTTAAAAACAAATAAGTAGATCCATAAATTTATATCTGCGTATAATTGGAAAGCAGAATATTAACAAAATATTGCAAGTGCACTGACTCTATAAAAGGCCTTAGAAAAAGTTTTATTTGATGCATTTTTATTTCCATAATTTTCATGAGTTTTGTCTCTTTCCATTTTTAAATTTATTTTCAAAATAATAAATTAAACTTTACCCCTTTTTATTTCAAAAAAAATTCTTCACCTGATAAGTTTTGTTGTGCAACTGAATATCTGTTTTTGACACGCTCATGCTGAAATATTCTTTCTCCCTTGGATTCACTGTTTGGTAATAATTTAGAAGTTTCTTGATCTTATTCGCTGCAGATGATTTTCAACAATGAAAAGAAGATAAACTGACATCTTAGAACATTATTCATTAAATTTTTTTAACAGTGATAATTCTGACCACTCTTTTGGCTTGTGTTATTAAGCAATTTTGTTGATATTACTGATATGAAATTAATTATCTCTTACCTCTTTGCAGCACTAAAAAAATATGTTATCTTGAAATTATGTCTGTAGAAGGGAGAAGACGGCAACTCTAGAGGTGACTAGAAGCCTACTGTATTTTACTGTTCAGTCTCAGCTACACTGGAAAGACAAAAATATTGGCTTTTCCTTTGTATTCCTGTGCTTTAAACTGAAGTAGGAGCTTGGTTTTTTCCCCCTTCTGTTGTACTGTCACCTTTAGGTGAATAGTTTAGGATTTTGATTCTCTGAAGGAACTTTGAACTTCTTAGACAAATGCAGCAGCAACATCTGTTTGACAGAAAGGGAAATTTTTTGAGACATTTTTTAAAAAGGCCCAGCACTATATTTATTAGAGATTACATTTTCTTAAATTTTAATAATTTGGCTTTGAAATTTGTCAATGAGTGTGATTGTAACACACCAAAGAATTACAAAGGTATATAGGATAAAAGATATTGGTAATACTGGGCATTAAAACACAGGCCAAAAAGACTGTATTACTATTGTGATCAGAAAATAGAATTTTCTACATTTTTGTATCTGTTCATTACTCTCCTTGCTGGTAACAGCAAGTCAGTGTTTCTTGCTTTTATTATCTTTACATGTTCTCTGTGTCTAACTGTAGAAGAAACTATGATACTCAGGAGACAGGTGGTTTAGTACCTGAACAATTACGGCTAAAAGCCTAGTCCAACTATCAAAAAATTAATCTGATAGAAATCCTTTGCATTCTCTGGATGGCAATATATAGCTAATTTTGTAAAGGATAAACTGATCTCTAAGGTGTATATATGTGTATAGTTTTTTTCTGGATTTAGGTAAAAACTCTCAAAAAGATAATGGAGTGGGTTTTATCACCTTGAGTAGACTGTCATTTTCATAGTGAAATTTCTTGACCACGTTAGATTACTTCCATGTTTTGTCCTGGAACTAAGACATTTTAAACAATTTCTACCAATTTTTCTCTTCTTTTTTTTGCTATAAAATATCTACTGCAGAGTCCATTCCGGAATAATATTTTTTTCTGTCTTCTTCATCTTGTACCTTTCTTTTAAATATCCTCAATAAATATTATCTCCACCTTCTTCTGTTCCTGCCTGCTATTCCTTATTTTATTTGATCTTTAAAACTGCCTTGCCATTATTGCTTGATGTCCTTTATGAAAAAATTCATGCTAAATTGACTCCTTGTAGAACATGTCTAATTCAATACCATGGATGACATTATCCCAGTAAATTCAATGCCTTATGTTAACAATTTTAATTTAAAGAACAATGACACCCTTAAAAACTGTAGATAGAATTTAGTCACCTTCTGGGAAACCACTGAGACAAGTCAGCTTAAAAGTGATACTGCTATTTCATGTACGACATTGAAAAGGCTTCTTGAGTAGATATTCTTAAAATCATCATGACCAAGCTGAGTAGAATGGTTATTTTGTAGACACTTCATTTAGATTTTCATTTGCAAAAGAAATAAATAGGCACACTTTTTTTATTTTAGCATTAGCCAATGCATATTCTTCAGATCACTGTTAAAATTTATGATTCCTGAGGTAATCACTGCGGGGTTTTTATAAACTTTTGGTTTAATTTTTTCTCGTCCTTCCCATTTCTGCAAAGCCAACATTTGTTTCTTCTGTGTTTGTCTGTGATGTATTTTTTGATATGGTACTTCATTCTGCAGGCCAGTAATATATGTGCCTGTAGCACAAGTTGTTTGCAACACTGACCAACAAGTCTCAGAAATATTGATGCTTTATTCAGCCAACAATGTGTAACACTGAACCCATATTGTAAGCAATAACTGAAGTGTTGACATCAGTGCTTCAATTTGTCATCATTTGTCCACTGTCACTTTGAGCTCTTGGGGTGACTAAAGTAACAAATGAGTTGTCTCTTCTCAACCTGATTTTACTCCTTAGGGAAGAACTTGTCCTTTAGCCCCATTTAAAACATCTTGATCTGGTGCCAAGCTAAGGCTTATATACCCAGTTTTGCTCTTGGCAGATTCATTTTGCTCTTTTGTTCAATGGCCAATACAGATATATGTAACTAAATTTTGACTGATGTTTCTGGGATGCATTTTTCACTGAATCCCATCAATTCGTCCCATTGATGTTCAGTGGGACACTTTATTCTGAATGAAAGAAATTATTCCCACAGCAGAAGAAAAACTTAAAATGAAGAGCGAAATCATGAATCAGTTTTGTCAGATAGTCAGTAGAATTGTTCATCTGTAAGAAAGGATGACCCTTCTCTTGCTGCTTTAGGAAAGGCATGGCTCTTGGCAGAACTGCATAACACCGAGTCTGGCTGATACTCTTTGGATCTAAGAAAAATTGGTTGTCTAGTTCATGCTGCATCCAGCTTGGAGATGAAAGAACAGGCTCATATCCTTCCAAGACTGTCATGCTTGGAAGGTTCTGGAGACCAGAAGATGTCTGCAATGCCTGAAGACAGGGAAATGATTTATGCATCTTCAAAAGGAGAAGAAGCAAGACAGAAGAATGCAGGTTGGACAGATTTAGTTTGGATCCTGGAAAAACCATGGAGTAAGTTTTGAAATATATTTCTAGGCATGTGGAGGAGAAGGTGGCTGCTGGAAAAAATCAGTATACAATTACCAACAGCAAATCATATCTGACAAACCTGACTGTCTTCTAAATGTTCTTGTATCCATCTTAGGATATTTATGGTCTGGAGGAAGGGACAACTTATAAAAAGCTGGTTGAATGATCAGCCCCAAAGGGTCATGGTTAATAGGTCATGCTTTACCTAGAGGTCCATAGAAAGGAAGGACTGTAAGGGTCTGTTCTGAGACTGTCCTTAATTCTTTTATCCTTTAACATGTTACCTGGAGGGGTAGTGGAGCACACACGCATAATTTGTGCAGCTGACACTAAAGTGGGGAGATAGCTCCATGAGACGATACCATCCAGAGGGTCCTGGATAGGCTAGAAAAATGGGCCAACATGGACTTCATGAAACTGAGCAAGGGCAAAATGCCAACTGCTGCTCCTGGGACAGAGAAGCCCCTAAAAGGCACTGGCTAAGGACAGAGAGGCTGAGAGCATCCCTGTGGGAAAAACCCTCATGTTTGGTGGACACTGAGCTAAGCCTCAGTTATGACAGGTAGCCAACAGCTTTGGCTTGAAAAACAGCGTGGCCAGATGACAAAGGCAGTGATTGTCTCCCTCCTCTCAGCTCTCATTAGACCACATCTGCAGCATTGTCTCCATCACAGGAGAGGCTGAGGGACAGGGGCTGCTTCAGCCTGGAGGAGAGGGCATCTGATAGCATCCCAGTGCCTGTGGGGAAGTTATCAAGGGGGGCAAGCCAGGCTCTGCACAGCTCAGAGAGATGAAAAAGTTGAAATGAGGAGCTCAGACTGCGAATGAGGAAGAATTTTTTCCCCGAAAGGACAGCCCAGCAGTGAGACATGCTGAGTAGAGAGACACAGTGGAGTCCCTGTCCTTGGAGGTCTGACTGGACTAACCAAGTCTGTAACTGAGTAACCAAGTCTGAGCTCAAAAATGCCTCTGCTATAAACAGGGGCCTGAGTATGATGACATTCTGAGGTCTCTTCCAACCTGAGTTGTCTGCAAATCACTTTGTCAAAGCTTTTTTCTTATTCTCTCTATATTCTATAAATATCTTTTCTAGTTTTCCCCATTATTTTACTTCTACTGGATTTGATTTCTTTGTGCTAAGATCTGATTTCTCTCTATCTGCTCTTTGATCTCTACTCTGCTCCACAAATTTTGGTTTTTTTAGTTGTTTGTTGTTTGGTTGGTCTGGTTTTGGGGTGGGGGGGTTCGGGTTCTAGTAGACAAGATCTTAGTTTTCATCTTTTTGTTTCTATCAAAATTTTACCAAATTTTTTACTCAGCTAGAGTAATTAGCTGTGTTCTTATACTGTCCAACACTCGCTACATAGTATTTAAAATGGATATATATATATGAAGTTCATTTATTGAGATGTTGGAATTATGTGACAGTTCCATGGGTAAATAGAATGTCTGTTGCTGTTCAGTAGTGACAGGAGTGTTCATTCTAAGAGTCCATGTAGCAGCAGCATCTTTAATTGAATCAGGTGAGACTCCCCAGACTGGTCTTCTATTCAGTTCTTATACCCCAGTTGCCCGTGGCTGTATGTAATTACCCCAGCAACACATGTAATTCACTGCTATTGATTATCTTAGTCACGTACGAGAACAGAGCCCTATTACCATGTTTGTAGGAACATTTTGTCTTGACTACTTACAAATATCTTATTTCTGAATAGTGTGACCATTTTGGCAGCCTGAAACACTTGTGGAGACTTTGATCACTCCATTCAGGATGTCAGTCAACACATTTAAACCGACAAATCAGATGAGACAGAGCAGTGGCTTGTAGTGCTGTACTTCTCCACTCCTTTTCTTACTAAAGGCATGACCTTCACACATGGTCCTCCCTTCCCCGCCCCTAATCCTGACCATTCCCTCAGATCCTCCCTATTGGTTCTGTTACCTCAACTCTGCCGATGCACCGCCTCTATGACCTGAGAGCATTAGTCCATGTGCTCTCTCTGCCCCCTGCATTCCGGATAAAACCCCAGGCTCCATGCTGTGTGACATTCTCTCTCTCTCTGCGTTTAGGACCCATGTGAATAAATATCCTCTGAGGTCCCCATGCGGGGAGCCTTCTTGCCTCCTTTATCGCCACCATGTTTTGGAGCTGACAGCAAGCTGGAGCATGAGAGCAGGGCAGCTCGGAAGGGCTACGGGAAGCGGGAACAGCTGCTTTCCCTGAACCAGCCCCACTGTGCTCTCCGGAAAGGTCTGCAGCTTGCCATGCCATTGCAGGAACCAACAGACCACAACAGGAGCTACCTTGGAGAATTTCAAGAACTGTACAAAATTACCATCTGAAGGGATCCTGTAACAATATCAGTCAAATACGTGACACTGAAGGTTCAATCAATCACCTTGGTTCCAACTGATCTCAAACCTGCCCCATGTTTCATCTGTGCAGTTCCCAGATTTCCCAAGGACTTAATGACTTGAGTGAGCATACTGGATGCGCTAACTAGCCTAGCTCTGATGCCCAGTGCAAAGTTGTAACTAAATAAAAAATGTGATTTGCATACTTAGAATTTAAGCCTGATTACTGTTGCCACACCTACTATATAAAGATGTAAGACGCATGGGATACTGAGGATATAGCGCTACAGGAAAGAGGACTGTTTTGCCCTGTCTGCTGCTGAAAATTTGTTCCCTGTCATGTTATGGATGCTGCAGATTTTGAAGTGAGGTGAGTGGATTGTCTTTCCACTCCTTGCCTTTCTGGTAGCAGCATATAAATGAGAAATGGTGTCCCAGCTTCACTGTTACATTTGCATGCTTTGCTAAATGAGCTCGTAACAATTTGTATGTTATGGTACAAAAGTACTTTAGCATCATTTTTGGAAGAACGAATGTTCTTTCAACTGATTTTAAAGATGTACCACATCATTGCTCAAACCCCCACATTTCCTTCTGAAAAAAGCTAGAGATTATCACCTTAAAAGAGCTAATTAGACAGAAAGACTGCAGCATAAATAATGATGGTTTGGGTTTGAGATCATAAACTTTCCCCATATTTTGATGTTATATCTCTTTAGCTGTAGTATGCCAAATGACAATCTACACTAGCTTTTGATTATTGTAGTTCCACAGAAACACCCATCTGGATGTATTTCTTTGGGTTTTTTAATCTTACATATTCCATGTGGTAGATACATACTAATCTTCCCAGAAGTAGACCTGCTTTAATGTTATAAAATTTGTATAAAGTTTAATTTAAAGCTTCACAGGTAAATTTTTTAATTAGATTTTTATAATACTATTATGATTTATTCTAATATCTTTATATATGAAACACCAACTTAACTCAAAAACCCTTTCCTAACTGTAACTGGTTCTGCGTCTTTAAAAATGCAGCTATGTCCCTAGAACTATTTTCCATTTTCCTTTCATGCAATATGTGCATTCTGCTTTTGATAGCTTTTAGATGTTCAGCACTAAGCATATGTTTGAAGAAAAGTTGCACAAGACTATAAGGAAAAGAAGTCCACTCTACAGTTTTGTAAATCCTTGCAGATTCTCTTTCTTTTTGATCTACATCATCACTCCAATACCACAGATTGCACGTTCATATTCTTCACACAGCACAATGGTAAAGCTAATTTCTGCTGCTTCATTTGGATTTTTTAAATTTTCCTTTTCTTTCCTCTTTTTGAAACGAAGGTCAAGAACTCATCACATAATTCTGTCTTGAGTTTCTGTCTGTTCTCAAACATATTTTAGCATTTTTGTTAACTGTTTTGTCATTAAATCCACTACTCAATTCAGGTTTTTATATGTATATAATATATATGCTGCTTTTGTTGCTTTTCTGCTATAATTTCTAACCTGTCATTGTGACAGGTTGTTTGATTCACTAACATTACGTATAATACCTGGAAAATCTTAGGATGTCTAGAACCTGGATAGTCAGCGACTTAAGACTTTGAAGCAGAATTACAGGACAAAGAGGTATTTATTGGTCATGACTGCTCCCTCTCTGGGTGCACAAAACGTTTATACCCAACTGATTTCTACTGCACTGGATGTTCTCCTCCTTGCTAGCAATTTTGGAGCAATCACAGTGGTTCTATTATTTTATATTTTCCTAAAAGCTACGTCACAAATGTTCCTGGTTTTGTGTATATTTGGGAGGCTTGTTTAATCATTCTAGACCAAACTGTATAACTTGTGTGGAAAAACGTTTACTACTTAGGTAATTTTGCTGACTCAGAAAAAGGTGATGTCAATAAATAAGGAAAATGCAGGACTAAAATCCCCTAGCCCTTATTGCATAGACATGCATATATATTTTATTTTCTGTGCTCACAGATGATCTGAGATGTCTGATGAAATAGTTTTACTCTGGTCTTGGTCTCTAGAGGTAAGATATGAAATAATAAATCAACTTTTTAGAATGGATTTAGGGGATGGCGGGTGTTCTTCCTTTCCCATTCCCATGATGAATGTATGGAGCACAGAAGAGAGCGAGTTCTGGCATACTGTGGATTTCAGAGACTGCTTCTGTCAGAGTATCTCTTGTCAGCCAGTTCCCCAGGACTGTACTAATATTAGTTCAAAGAAACTAGCTTTATTGTCTTGACTTAATGGGATGATGGGAAAATGTTTGAAAAGAAGAAAGCAGTAATAGAACAAAGGCAAACTGGCAGTGAGAGGGAGTCTATGAAAACAGTGAGCACTCCAAACTTGACTATAATTAACTAAATGCTCTCTTTGTGAAAATGCACACTTTCAGTCCAATATATTTCTTTTTTTTTTTTTTTACAGGTGAGTCAGGGTATGCAGTCTATGCATAATTCATGAAGAAGAATGTGTTCCATGTTCCTTTTTTTGTGTCTGATTATTCAGGGTGTTTGGTGGCCCTCTGGACATGGAGGTACCAGTTGCCGTAAACTATGTGAACTGATAATCAAAAGAGCCTGAGAAATTAACAGGTTGAATGAGATGTAAGGCACAGTCTTATGAGGTAAATGCCTCCCTTCTGTTTCTCTAAGCCTGCCTGAATTCTTGGGATGTCAGGGAAGATGTCATGATGAAAGGTGAATGCACTTTGAATTCATGCCACTTACAGACTTTATTTTCACTACAACAATTTAAATTTTTTTAAATTTTAAAGTGTCAGAAAGAAATTATTTATTATCAAACAGCATTCCCTAGCCAACCACTCACTTCAAAAATATATAAAACTAAGTTTAAGAGTTATTTTTTTTAAACAAACTAACTTACTGTTATGGCCAGATTCTTTTAGGCTAACGCTGAGTGTTCATCTCCCCACGAGTAGATCATTCTAGCTGCCTTTCACTGGAAGGGGGTAACCTGAATTTCTGACACCTTGGTAGAAAATCTTAACACATGAACCCAGCTGGCTTGCAGCCACACAAATTCATCTCGATCAATTAGGGCAGGGTGAAGGAAGCTGAGGAAGGAGGTCCTGTTGGGGCTAGGAAAATCTGATGAGGCCTCTTTTTTGTTAGTTTGCACTTGTGAAGTGGAGAAATCTTTGTATCAGATTTTCCCTCAGTGCAGCCAGAGGTGTTGAATGCTGCGAGGACCACAGTGAAGATGAAAAGTGATCAATTCAGGTAATTGAAGCCAAGTTAACAGCAGACAGATAGATGAACGTAGTGCTGGGGAGTAATTGACAATGCAAGAGCTTCTCTGCTGCTTATGTTTTTCCCTGCTTTAACATAATCTTTCAGAATTGCTATACTGATTACTGTTCTCTCTCACTGTCTCTGGAGATAAGTTTATTTCTGGTGTATCTTTACAAGAAAATTATTTCCTCAGGTCCAATAGATAGATTTCAACTTTGGTATTCCATTAGCATTAGATTCCCTGTGGTGAAAGGGAGGAGGGTTTAGCTTTTATCTCTTCTGCTGTTAGAATTCTTTTCTTTCCCAAAAGAATATGTCCAGCACATGAAAAAAAATAAAAATGAATGTCATAGAATATATACTATGGTATTGAGATACCTCTTAGTTGTTATATAAACTTTCAAGTGCTAAAATATCGTAATAGATCTATCAATATATGTTTATATTATTTTAACAAAACTGTTTTGATACTCCTCCTTTAGTCTAGTTCTTACTAAATTTATTTACAATATTTATGTGTTCAAAAACACCACCCAGATCTTATACACGTGCAGGCAGATGGAAAAGATTCTTGAGTTTCTATCTCTTGTTTTTTTCACAGTTTAAGCATAGAATTGGAAATCCTCTAAAGCAGCTACTCCTGTTCTACTCCCTGCATACTTTAACTCATTTAATTTAAAAGTAAAAATCCTGACCATCAACCTGTAATTAAATTGTGACTGTCCTGTGGAACCAAGAATAACAAAATTATTGATTTTGGCATTTGAATAAAATTACAGGTAATCCTAGTGCTTTATGTTCCATTTTACAGTTGAAAAAGTCAGGAAAGGTAGTGACTTGCCAAAATAATTGTTTCAGAGGATAAAGGCTAGTCTGAAGCTTGAGTTGGTAAGGTATAATGGCTTATTTAATTAAATTATGCTGTAGGAGTATTCATGGTCTGAAAAAAAGAGTTGTAATTCTGAGTCTCTCTGTAGTTTTAGATGTCCAGTGTAAAAATGATGCTCCTCCAATGGAGGAATGCAATATATTCACAGTACACAAAGTCTTATAATGAGTTAATAGGAACCCAGGATTGTATGCCTGGTATTATGTCAAATAATTGCTTTATTATTGGTACACTATATTTTGCTTGGACTTCAGGGAGCTGAAAGACTTAATAACTGTAACAAACCTTAACTCGACAGCTATATACCAAATGTTATTGCTACTACTGTTTATATTTCAAAGAAGAAGCTTTATGTGTTCAAAGCTACTGGAATGTACTTTGGAGAATGAGATTTGTGTGGTCAAATCTGCCATAACGCTATACCTTCTTGCAGACATGCACTTCAAGTCTCTGGAGGGTCCTTTAATTTCCGTTAACAGACCATGTTCAAATACTCCATGCCGTTATAAGGATGTATTTAATACAATGTACCAAATCTTGATAGAATCTTTACCTTGAGGCTTGGGGAGGGGGAATTCAAACACTCCTTTGTTAAGCAAAAATTTATAGAATCTTTACCTTGCGGCTTGGGGAGGGGGAAGTCAAACACTCCTCTGTTAAGCAAAAATTTAATTTTTATGGGAAATGGCCTTTACTCTTGAAAATTTTAAAAAGCTAAGGATCAAGAAAGGTATTTCACTGCATAATGTAGTCACAGGAAAGCTACTCAGATAAGCCATTTGAAACCTGGGTTTGCATGCACTTGACATCTTTCTTTGAGTATGTCTCAAAGACCTGAGTTCTAACAGTGGACAATGGACATAAACCCTCTGTGTATGTGTGTATGTGTGTGTGGTGTTATCAGCCATCTGATGCAGCACCAGTGAATAACTGTAGAGTTTTCAAAGCAAGAAGAAAGATATTCCTTTAATCAGAGTTTAATCTCGTGAGAGTTAACTTTCTCATTATTGTAACAACAGTAGTCTTTTAGTTGCATACTTCAGTGATTCTGAGAATAGAAAACAATTCATGGCCAAGCTAGAGGTGAGCAAAGTAAAACCTGTAAAGAGCTTATGGGAGAGTGTTTGAAAAGTTGTGTATCTAGCTATTTCTAGTCTGCCAGTTATATCACTATTTAAATGATAATAATCACTGCAGTAATCAGTATTAATTATCCCAAGTACTGCCAAGTTAGGAAACTTGGTGTTATTGCAAAGAAAGATGAAACATGAAAACAAATTTGAAAAGAAAAAAGTCCTCAGAACCTAGCTTTTTTTTATTCTTCCTCCAGCTCCTTTTCTACTTCTCACATGTACAAGCCACTAATTAGAGTATCTCATTAATGGGAGACTCCTGCTCAGTAAATCTTTCAGTATTGCATGGGGGCTTGCAAAACATCCATATCAGATAAAAGCTTGCCTGTTTTTGCAAAATATGTTAATCTATTCTATCTGCATGATATAAAGTCCTGCTCATAGGTAGCAAAAATGACTTCAACTTTTAACACTGAAACAATATGTATATTTAAGAATTGTGAAGAAAAAGCATAGGCATGAAAAACCTTTAGGCAAAGCTACCTCCAAAATCTTGTAAAATAGGAATATTGGTGGCCTGTGGCAAAAAGGTAGTTCTGCTGCTCTATCTAGAGATAGAATTTGATGGCAAACTCTGGGTGCTCTTGGATTCTTCCAGAATGTTCTGGCCCGGCACAGTACATTCCCCTGTGTTTAGCCACCTTTTAGGGAACAGATTGTCCCTTTACAAGTTGGTTAAAGACATAAATAATCAAAAAGGACGACCCTGAAAACTAGCTGCAACTTCCTACTTGGGAACTAATTTTCATTGTGCAGATTTTTGGTACATATCTACTTTAATGTCAGATTTTAGGTCGCTATTCATCATAGCCCCATGACACTGGCATGTTGGTGCCACTCCAGTCTTCACATCAGTTTTTCAGCAGCTTATGAGCTGCTGATACAGGACTTTTCCCCACTCTGAAGCTGAGAACTCATATGATAGTTGCAAAAGATTTTTAAAAACAAGTCAACACAGAAAGGATGTGGGATGGGATGAAAAAGACACATTTGTGGAAATGTCTCCTTTGGCAGCATTTGCCTCTCAGTCTCTCTGCTCTCTACCTCAGGGTTCTTCATTACTCCTACTATGGAAGTTGATGTCTTATTCTAGGGAGCAAATGCACTGCACAGACCTCTGCTCCCTGCTCCCTTCATGCAGCACACATGCCTGGGAAAGGTGCCAGCACATTACAGCAGCTTCCCGATGCTTGGAAGCCAAGCTCAGCATCTACAGAGGACAGGAGGATGGTGAAAGCAATAATTATCGCTATAAGCGGGATATTCTACACGTCTATAAGAGGTCTCATATGCCCAGATTTTAGGCAAGATCCAGGCAAAATTTGCCAGTAAAATCCCTCAATTTTTAACTCTATCCGCTAAGGTTGTATTTATTACTTTAAATAAACCAAACCAAAACACCCAATACCCAAACCTTCATATTTAAAAACCCAAGGGAAATGATGAGCAACAAAGTGTATGACACTGGAGGGAATTTTTTTGTCATAGATGGACTTGCTCTTCCATTTTACAGCTAGACTAAATCCCTTTCATCTGGGACAAGGGTTCCTGTAGTGACAAAAACTGAAGTCCAGACATTGTATTTTGATCCTAATGGTTTGAAAATCAAAAGAAGGTAGTACATAAATTATTTTTAGGATCCTCTTTTGTTCTTTACAGTGTTAATACAATTGGCTTTTTTTTCCATGCAGTAGTGGGATATCTTTTCTTTTTCTTCCTTATTTTCTAGCTACATTTGTGTCTTATAAAAGTTGCTCCACAGCCCATACTCCTCAAATAAGTATCTAAAACAAAGTATGAAAGAGAAACAGCCATTGAAGTGACCTAAAGTGCTACAGTCACCTAAATAGATGACAGGTTTTAAATCTGGGAAATGCAGTCTGTTATTCTTCCTTCTAGTCCAGTATTTTGTTGTCTAACTTCTCTGAGAGTTTATTTCTGTAGCATAATTATTGTTCTGAAGGGTTTTTTTCTGCTCTCCATTTTGTTCTGAAGCAGTAATTATCACTTCAGGGAGGATGGTGAGAAATGCACAACTCCTTCTCAAGAATAATTCTCACCCACTGTAAACTACACTAATCAGTTTATATCAACTATTAAAAATTTAAAAGAGACGCGTTTCTAGGTCAGTGGTTTATACTTTGGAAACTTTTACCTTTGTACTCTAATAATGCTCCTCTTGATTCATTTTACAAGATTAGCTTCATTTTATGACATTTGACTTCCAGCTAATAAAGCAAGCAGTTTCTTAGGGGTTGCGTTTGACTCCAAGTTAATTTGGTTTCATGCCATCTGAGAATTTTAAAGCATACTAGTTTTTAAAAGTCAGAGTGATATGATCTGTGGTCTGGAGTCTGTGCTCATAGGTTTTTAGAAGAACTTCTCTAGAATAATGCATGGAGGAATGGTTCTCTGCTACTGTGCAAATGAACTCTGAGGTACCCTGCTCTGCAAAAAAACTGTTGAACTAATTGAAGGATAAAATCCATAATTAAGCCTTTTTCTTTTATTAAGTTTCTTTTTATAATCTCTTTCACAGTTGCATTGTAGTCAACTCTAAGCTTATGTTGCACTGAGTACAGAGACAAATCCTGTGCTAGGATAATGGTTCTGTATTAATAAGAAACGACTTACTCCACATAAGAATAAATTCTAAAATTGTACTAAAATGCAGGTAAAGAGAAACCAGAAAAATGCCAAGCAAAAAATTTTGCCAGTGCTTTTCATGTTTCCCATGTGTCATGCTGATGATGTCATTGCACTGGTCAACAGAGAGCTGGATGTTTGTAAGCATGTTTTACACTTTGGGAGAGAAGGGTAGTTCATTCTGGAATTACAGCTAATCACTCTTAAGAAATTTTTCAATTTTTATTTTCATCTGATAGTAGTTCTGCAAAAATCTCTGTTGTGGATGTAGAACCATGAGGATAATATTTATTTCCTGAAAATTAACTCAAGGTAACAGGCAAATGTCCCAGGTATTTTCCCATTTGCTCAACAGCTATCACGGAGCAATACAGGTCTGTAACCACACAAAAAGATGAGCTGGATTTCCCTTGGAAGGTTCTTCAAGGCAATATGCTAGCTACGAAAAACCCTACAGATGCATAAATTTCTCTTCTTTCTATATTAATCCTTTAGTCATCACTGTGAATCCTTACAATGGAGTTTTGTATTATATAAGGCTAAGCACAAGGACATAAAAGCATTCAGTATGAGGCCATACCACTGAGGCTCCAAAGTAAAAGTATTTGATTCTAGTTTTTCTTTAAGTCGGTGTTATTCAGTATGTACTCTTTATACTCAATACTTTTTAGGGCTTTAACTCCTCTAGGTTTCTGCATTTCTCCCTGCACTTAATTACCAACGCTTGAGTTTCTCAGAGAAGAAACCTGTCTCCATGTAAATAATTCACCAAAACATTTATGAGCCAAATTTCTATGCTACATCTTAAATGATCACTGAAACAGGGAAGTGCTTTATATAGCCGGCTGGATAATTTGCCTTTTTAGCTATCATTTTATTGATTTCTTTCTTAAAAAGTAATGTAGATAGACATAACTTGATGTGTTAGAGCAATTTTGGCTAAAAAAGGGAAGCAGAAGCAGTTTAAAATGAAGTGGTAATTCAATGCACAAGTTTTATACATATTTAAATCATTTTAATATGATTAGAAATTTCAGCTTTATTATAAAAAATAATATAACTGCTTACCCCACAAGCATTTTCTTTTTAATTATTCATGCATCCTCTCTCTTTGCTCTTTTCTATTTGTGTGGGAAGTTGGGTGCTTGTTGGATTTTCTTATACTCAGAATAGCTTTCTGGATTCCTGTAGCATATATTATGCATTAGCTGAAAATGTAGCTTCTGTGGCTAGTCAAGGTCTCTTAAGAATAAATTAAACTACTCCTAAGACTCAAGATAAGCAGACTTGATACGAATAGTTGGAAATGTTTGGCCTGCTTTGATTTTGGTTAGAACCATCTGCAGTATGAAATTCTGAGCACTGAAGCTGTTGATACGGTAAAGTTTGGCTTGCTCCAGTTTTATAATTTCTTTATGCCAAATTGCCATCTCTTAGATGGGGACAAGCTCCTCTTAGCATTCTGTCCAGTATGACTGAAGGAGTAGTCTGAATACTTCAGGTGTTCTTTGGTTTCTTTACAGTGATAAATAACCTGTTATGTTCTAAAAACACTTGCAATTGAAATCACTTTCAGCTCTTGCCTGTGCCGTGTCATATCAAAGGATTTCAAAGAAAGATGATCAGTGTTAATAGATGTTTTAAAGATTTAAAATGATACTCAAGTTTGTTCCCCAGTAGTCCTATTAGTATATTTTTCAGCTTTTTTTTTAATCTTATCTATAACAGACAAGTTTCTATTCCTGCAGAGAAAGGAAACCTATAACTGAAAAGTAAAATTATACTTGAAGGAAACAAAATTCTTCGAGTTCTGTAGAGTGTAAAGGTTCCATTCTGGTCCATGTAAACAACAAGCAAAAGCTCTAAAGTCTGTGGTTAGTGCAGTATAAATAAGAAGCTAAAAAAAAAAAAAAGAGAGAGAGACAAAGTCTCCATTTTAAAAGAGTATGAGGATCTTAAAAAACTGGAGACACTAGGATGCAGATTTTGATTGTAAGATAAGGACTAAGAAATCCATAACTCTCATTCCAGGCTTAATCTAGGACTATGCCATTGTACTTATATTTATTTAAGGGCAAAAAATCAGTGCTTCTAGCAAAGCATAGATGTTTGTACACCTGCACCTTCCTGGCAGAACAGGAAGGTATTTTTGGTTGTGGAAGGAGAGAAAGGAAGGCATAAGGAAAATGCTTTTAATGAGATCTTTCAATGCTTTGAAACTAAATATAGATCAAGCTTAGATTTTATTACATTGTTTGCCAAGTCATCCAGTGCAGTAAGATTAGATTGTTTGAATATAGATGTATGTCTGTGTATGTGTAGGTCTAAATAATTTTTTCATGCAGCATAAATAAGGGATAAATATTAGAAAAGATGGTAGTTACAATTGATCTTTCATGTATGAAAATGTGATTTTATGATAACTTTATATTCCAAGATTTTTTATTATAAGAAAGAAATTTAATTTCTGCCTTAAAATTTCATTATTTCATAATTGTTTTTACATATCTAGTAATTACAATATTAGAAAAATCCTCATTTAAGAACAGATTATTATTTTTCTTTGTAAAAACAGGTTATTTTGTTTCAACCCTTTAAATATTTGAGCAAATCATATGTCACTGTAAATATATATCCTATTTATCACTTTCCATTTCAAGAAGATTTATTTAAGTTTGAGTGCAACCACTTTATCCTCAATGGTAGGCTGCTCACAAAAACTTCTGCTTGGATAAAGGTGCTATTGGCTACTGAAGAAGGCTGAAACAAAAGTGATCGTTGGCTAATTTGGACCAAATGTGGCATGTAAAAACAGCATCACATTCTCATATCTGAACGCACAGCAGATATTCCCTAGATGGCGTATGGAAACCATTTTCCTGGGTGTAGGAAAAACATGTCAGGCACTGATGTTGATCCAAGTTATTCTGTCATGTAAAACACGAATATGACATGATTTTTCTGATTGGTACAAGAGACAGGAGCAGGAGAGTTTATTTTTCAAATGTTGCTTTCTTGATATATTGGGCAATTGGACTGTAAACTCTCCACTTTGTCTGCCTAGACATTCTTGTCTTTATTTCCCCATAGATATGTGCCAATGTCTCTTTCGAGTGCCATTAAATGGCTCCAAGCTCCAGGGAGGATCCAGGAAGTTCCCAAGGTGTCCTGCAATGGCAGGAGTTCATGCTGCCATGAGATCTGAAAATCTTCATAGACAAACTCACTTTTGATTTCCCAGTTCTGTGTGCAATTCTTTTGGGGTTTTTTGATACTGGAAGAAGTAGACTGTCTCTCCATTTATTAGGGGAGGGAGGGAGAGGACTGGAAAGGAGCAAAGACAAGTCTTCATTGTTTTCTGCATGGAAAACGGCAAGTTTTTTATGATTTTAGCTAGTATATCTGAATAAGATGTTGCGGAAAAATTTGGACCATTTTTCAGACTACATAATGAGCAAGCCTAAAAATTAATAACTAGGTAGACAGAGATAAATACTTTTTTATTTTTTCCCCAATCATTAATTACTGACAGAGAGAAATCCAAGGCCTGAACCATTCTAAAGTTGAGCCTCACTGAGAAACTCAGTCAGGGTTTGCAATAGTGTCAGTACATGAGAAGATTTTCTCTGCAGAAGCTCTGTGCTTTTCCTTTCTTTATAAGATACTGGACTTGTGTGAATTCACTGTAGTTCTGCTGAAACCATGCGCCCAGTGCTTGGCAAATTGGTAGATTGTATTAGCTTTTATAAAGATTATCCACAGTAGTGGTGGGAGCCTGCCAAGGTACTTCTCCGTCTCTGTCAACAGCATGTAGTCTTTGCCTACCACCTTCGCAATGAGAGTTACCTTGTGGTTGTTGAGCTTCTAGAAACAATATTTTCTATTTTAAATGTTTTCAGAAAAAAGGATGTTAATTGACTATTCAGTAAGTCCCATATGGTTGTTGCTGTATGTTACTCCATAATGACTAAGTGAAAGAATAGGTGTCGTGACCAAATCCATAATCTACATTTCAACCAACTTTTACATGTTGACTCTCCTTGATTCATTGCATTAATGCAATAATTAGTGTTGTTACAGAAAAATGAAAAAAGAAAAAAACATGCTGGTGACCACAGCTGCCATGTATCAAGTGGCAAGCCATCTGATAAACAGGTCATTGAGAGCTTTTATGTGCCCAGTGTACTCATGGCACAAGCTAACTCAGGAACACTGACTGAATAATTTAATCTTGCCATTTTATGAAGTAGTTTCTAAAATAATAAATTGCTAGAGCTTAGTAAGTTACTGAGCTCTCTTTCCTCATGATATCTGTGGGTTTGAAACAGTCTCTTACTTCCTCATCCCTCAGCAGTGACAGACGCTAGTGTGTTCATTAGAGCCTGCCACTCTGTGTAGATGTGCATGCTTTTCGCTTTACCCATTATACAGTAGAGGCTATTAATATAATCCTTCCTTTCAAAATCCATAAGCATATAGCAAAAAGAATTATTCTGTTATAGAGTCTATTAACACCATGTTATCTAGTTGCTGTTAGGGCTCTTTGTGACATTTCTTAAATACTCATAAGTAGTCTCACTTCGGCTTTTAGCAGAAAGACCTGGTGCTGTGAAATGATGATACTTGTGGAAACTGCTAGAGGAAAATGCAAGGACAGCTCAGCTGTGGGAAGGAACAAAGCTGTGTTCTTAACAGGCAAGGACTTTCCAACACATGCTTGAAGCTTTTGTGCTCTGTTCAGTAACCGCTTGCACTGTGTTTCTGTGCTGCTCTTGGTCAAAGCACACATGCTCTTGGTTAAAATTGAGTACGTAGAAAATACAAAAAACGTTTAGCAAAAGGCCACAGGCTAAGTTCTTTCTCATGTCTTATGAAATCTACTTCTTCCCATTTGAAAAAGGGGGCAAAAATTATAAATGTTGGATTCATTATTTTCATAATTGAGAAATTCCAATATATTCACTTTGAAGATCGATTGAGGAAAAATCACAACATTTCACCCAGCATGCAGAGTTGGAAAAAGACTGACATACAGGTTCTCACTAAGTCTTCATTCCAGCATATCCTCCCACCTGCAACTGTGGGCTGTGGCAGTAACCAGTGTGCTTAAAGCTCCTTTGTGCACCATTTGAACAACTGAGGCAGTGTAACCTCTTAGGCATGGAGATTGAAAGGACTGCCACATTACATTGAATCCGATGTGACTCAGCCTATTTTAGCTGGAGAAGCTTAAGTCCTCCTTCTTCCCTCCCTGTTGCCAACCTGTAAAAAACCCCAACACTCGAAGGGAACAGGGTATATTAGTGAGAGCTTATGGTAGTTATTTGTTTTGCTTGAAGATGTCACGGTAGTTTGGCAAGGTTTATGTTCAGGTTTAGGAGAGATTGTTAGAGAATATGATTAGCAGAATATGGAAAATGTCTCATACAGTGGCAATTTTGCAAGTAAGATAAATCACTCAATGCTGTTTTCTAGCTATTTATCTTATTTTAAAATTTTTCTTGGAAGCAGGAAAGTTGCAGCTTCACAAAGGAAGAATTTCCTAACAGGCCAGGAGAGATGATTTTCTTTTTCTTCTCTCCACAAGGAAAGGCCTGCTAGAAAGCAGGGCAACCCAACCTGATGGGTTTTATTTTCTCATTTGAACTGTCTGTTCTAGATTATTCACAGACTATCAGAGATTTCTGGAAGATGTTTTAGTTATTCAAACTTGAGGCTGTGTTAGTAACAGATGACTATAAAGGACCAAGAAGGCTGGCTAAGGAAATCTGTGCAGCAATTTTGACTGCAAGAAAATCTTAACCATGAAGACTTTGATTTGACTAGACTGGCCTAGGGTCGCTGTCAGCAGGAACTCTAATAAGCAAGTTGGCTCCAGAAGAAGCAAGAAAAATATGGATTAATATTTATGCTTGCCCAGCATCAGCCATTAAAAGAAAGAAATGAACCTTACACTCTGAAAACATGGTAAGCCTTCGCCACAAATTGAAATGGATACTAAATGGAGTTTGCAGAGCTTATTATTTATTTAGTGCTGGAGGTGTTCATGGTACATTACAGACATGTAAGAAGGCAAGGTCCTTGCTCTAAGGAGCTTGAAATCCAAGTTAGATAGCAACAGATAATAAATATAGACTCTGTAATGAATGAGAGAAAAAGAAAGACAGGATCACAGATTAAAAAAAAGGATAGTGCCCTCAGGAGAACACCTTTTATAGAGGAATTTTTTTTTTTTATCAGGGTTATGTGTGCATGTTGGAATCTTTCACATATTTCTTGCCAGTTTATTAACTGATTTTTTTACCTTATTATTTTAGGCTTTTAAAATATCCAGATCTGAGTATGAAATACATCATAATGCCAGTATGCAGTAGAGTAAAATTATTTTATTTGTATATACATATTCAGGGCCAGAAATATAAGAGAAAATTTGAAGCCACTTAGGAGGAAAACAAAAATCTTTTAATCATATACCTAAATTCCTTTTCTCCCCTTGAAAATACAGAAATATCAGATTCTTTTTCAGTTTGAGTTATTTCATAAACTTTTTAAGCTACAGAGTATTTTGTGTCTTACTTGCAGTGAGATTCCTCTCACTAATCCTATTTCGATTATCTGGCATTTTTTGTGTGCAACTTTTTAAAAGTAGAAAAGAAAACAAAATGTAAGTTTTTATTAGCTTGTGGAACAACAGGCTAGATCACTATTAATCAAAATTGTTACTAAAGATTAAGATCGGCTGTTAAGGGAAAGCATATGAAAATAATGTCTAACACAGCTGGTCAAAGGTAAGGAAGGGTGAAGAACATGCTGAGCCCTGGGTCAGAGGGAGGGGCTGGCAGCTGCACTGCTGTCTCTGCCTGGTGAAGAGTCTTTGTCCTCTTCAGTAACCCTACCTGGTCACAGAGCATATAAACAACCTGCTTGATATCACTGGCTGAGACAATGCAGACCTTTTCAGGAAAAGAATCCACACAATATTTTGCGGGTTTCAAAGTTATTGTTGCAAGAATCCATGATGCATTTCCATTATTAGTTGCATTTATATTATCATATGCTGCAATAGGTCATTAACCAATATTTTTCCATGTAATTTTTATGATGACTGTCCTCTGATCTGCAGGCCCAGGAGTCAACCACACTTTCTTAAATGTTAGGAAAGCTGTGTTTTTAGACATAGAATTAAAGGATTTAGGCCAAAGGCTTTTGGAATGATTCAAACTCTGAAATTAATCATTGCCTGAAATAGAATATGGCACTTAAAAAAAAAAGTCTCCCCCAAATTAAACACCCTCCACTCTTAGTTTTCAAATTCTTAGTGATAGAAAGAGTCCAACAGTACCTTTAGTAATTATTTTTGATGGTAAATGTCCCACAGTTTTGTTTAACTGACTTCTTGCTTTAAGGTCCAACTCATTTCAAATGTGAATTTATTAACTTACAATTCCCAGTGTAAACTGAATGAATTGCATAATCTTTACCAAAAAATTTGTCTCATATATTTAGCAAATGCATTTCAAGACATATCCAGGAATTTGCTCTACTGCACAGAATCACAGTCATGAAATAGGTAAGTGGGCAAAGTTGTTATATTCTGTGACACTGACTGATAGCACTAAATACTAAAATTGCCTTCAAAACCTTGCAAGCAAGGCTCAGAATCCTGAGTCATCAAAGAAAGAGAGTGCAAAACAACGTACATGGGACAGCAGGGGGGAAAAGTACCAACCCTTCACACGTAAATACAGACCTGAGAGAGATCTTGAAGTGACCAGGAAAATCCTCTGAAAACATTTATTCAGTTTGATGAGTAAAAAAGACAAAACTAATGCTAGATTTTTCAGGAGAAGAAACTGTGAACAAAATGTAATTATTATGCCACTATATCTGTTGTGTTTCACATCTTGAAACTGTACAATTTCTGTCACCATTCTCAAAAGGATATAGCAGATAGAGGAAAGTGGGGAAAAGAGTAATTCATTTCATAAAACAGCAACTGGCTTTTTTAAAAGCAGAGGTTACAAAGCTCAGCACTCTTTATTCTGTAAAAAGGTGGTAAAGGTCTTCAAAAGCATGGCTGTCACACCAAACTTGGAAAAAGTAACAGACACTACTTCTCAGAGCAAGTGAACTATTGGCAGCCGATAGTTTGAAACATTAAGTTTAGAACAAGCTGTACTGCTTAACTTTCCCAGAGACTGGTGCACGATAGGGAATATGACACATCCACTCAATACCCTGCTCTCTGGCCCAGGTGTTATGAGGCTATTTTCAAGATAGTATGCTTGTCTGACTCAATTCTTTCTGCTGTGTCACCACAGGACTTGCTTTTCGAGGCCCAGGATGGTGTTCCAGGCCATAGCATGAGGCACAGGGTAGGTCTCCAACCATGCAGCAGTTGTCTCCACCATTGTGAGCACGTAGCGCTTGCCTTGGTGTGTTTGACGCAGTGTGATGTAATCGATCTGCCAGGCCTCGCCATACTTATAGATCAACCACTGTCCCTCATGCCACAGGGACTTTACCTGCTTGGCCTGCTGCATTGCCACATATCTTTCACAGTTACAGATAACCGGGGATATAGTGTCCGTGGTTAAGTCCACTCCCTCAAGCATGAACCCGTCTATATGTTTCATCTCTTCCCTGATGACCTGAGATGTCATGGGCCCACCAAGCCAGAAATAATTCACCCTTATGCTACTGGTCTTTAATTTCCGCTTTTAATTTCTGGAGATCCTTGGTCAGTCTTTCTACAGATGAGAGGCAGGCCTGTATCGGGGGGGAAGTAGTTTTTTCACATAGCCAGAGTTTGGTCCCTGGAAATATCTGTCCTGACTCTAAAAGTGTGGTAGACGGCACAGAGGAGAAATAGCAGGCATATCAACTCGGGCATGCTTTCTTTAACATCCAAAGGGAATTCAAAAATTGTCAAATGCTGTTGTAGCAGACCTGAAGAAGGAATAGGGGCTGAACGGCTGGTGGAAGTTATCTTGTCATATTCTCCCCACAGCCTGGGTATGAATGAATCTCCAGATTAGGTAACCAAGGCCAGGACAGGCGAACACCACTGAATATACATTCCAAGTGACCCTCATTGCCCTTGATGTCATCATGTCATAAACTGATGTGACACAGTACATCAGAAAAGAAATCCTGATCTCTCTCCGTATTTTGACAAGTGTTACCAAGAGAAGTTCATACAGGAATATGTACAAGGCTAGGTATTATACTCATATGAGCAGATCAAGCATAATCTTTTGCAGAGGGAGAAGCAGAGAGGGAAAGGGAGTTTATTTTTTCATGGCATTTGGGGAGTGAGGCATTAGCAATCACTGCAGTATGGTTTGGGCTGACTAGAACCCAGAGAGACCTGGCAGGAGGAAGGGGAAGGAACTGTTTACTGCTGTAACAGGAATAAACTCAATCCAATTTTACTTTACCTGAGGTCATATCACCTGCTACTTAATGTTCCGCGCATACTGGATAATGAGTGTGAAAACAATATATTTATTGTGGAAGAGTCCTAAAGTCTGTTTTGAATGCTTTTATACATATATATATATGTCTATATAATATACACATACACATGCATGCAACGTATACACACACACATAGATATATAAAATTTATTTTTTGTTTCAGTGAGGCACACTTTGATCTCATAGTTCTCCTGTGAGTGGAAGCCGGATCTGGATTTTTTTCCAAAGTAGAAAATATAGAAACCCAATTTTAGAAGTGGTACCTCCTAGGTCTGATGCTGCTAAACTATACAAAAGGGCTTTGATGATGTCCTCAAGCTGCTTACATGGACAAAGTGACACACCAGGTAAAACTGATTGGTTTTATATTCGAAGGCAGGTTTTTGGAAATCAAGGTCAAGGTCAAAAGTTCCTCTTTTTCTTTGGGAAGAGGGCAGAATAAATGGGTTTGGAAAATGTTGCAGAGGGATTGCCAGTAGGATTTAATACAGTGTCAAAATGAAGGGATAAGAAGAGAAGAAAAAAAATTACTCATGCTTACCCTCTTATCTGACATACCCTGCAATCACAATCTGCTCTAAGGGGTGTGCACTTCCTCCTGATAAATTCTATTTCAAAGGACAAATCCTAACATCTGATTATAGGTTAGGTCTAAAGTAATTAACTTAATTGAAGCAACCCACAGGCAGAAATACAGAGATGATGTTCATGGGATTCTTTCACATTTCTGATATGATTTGGGATAAGAATTGTTCCCTGTAGCAGGAACCACGTGTGACAATACACAAGACTCTCTAAGGTAATATAAATCCAAACAATCCTGGATGGTTCCAGAAGCATGTTACGCTATAAGAAAAACTTTTCTCTAGGCTTTGTTTCCCTGTATCTGTCTGGTATATCTGTTCTGTTTATGCCAGATGTGGAAAATTCACTGATTTTGGAGTGGGAGGTGTTACTGGTGTGTGAATAAAGCACGGACATTTGTACATCTTTCATCTTGCTCGTCTAGGTTGGTAGCTGCAAAAACATATGAAAACACAAGACACTATTATCCTACCATTTTAGTTGAGGAGAGATGTGTGGGTAAGAGACTAAGTGTGTACTATTTCTGTTTCATAACATTTCTGTTTGTCTGACACAGCACGATCAGTGCTACGCTGCTTCCAGTGGGGGTTATTTCCTGACAGGCAGAGTCCACCTCTTTTCATCTTCCTCCCCCCCAGTTTTGTGCTCCCTAGCCTTGTAAACTGTCTAAGGTAGCTTCTTGTACCACACCATGTCAATTATGACTAAAACCGGGAATCGTGTGACTAATAAGCTCTTGATTGTGGAATCATCAAGTGGTCCTACAAGAGATTTAGATTATGCGATATAAAGACAATGAGTTTGATATGTACATTACACTATATCTCACACTTAGTAAAGCTATGGTCTCTCCCCCCGTATTGCAATCTGTAATTTAATGAATGCTTGGCATGCTTCTTGGGGCAATACACAAGACTGCAAAATGCACTGTATTTTTAATATAATACAAAGCAATATAGGTGTTGTAATCTGGCATTACATGTTGTTTACAATTATCAACTTCATTTAATTTACACAGTAAAAGCATGCCAAATGGCTTTAAAATAGCAGTGCTTTCAGTACAAAAGTCTAGATAGTATGCTTTTTATAAAAATGACTTAATTTATGGAATCAGTCTTTTAAGGATAGCTATTGATACACTTGCATTATGCAAGGTTATACACCATTCTTTTCTTACATTTATCAATTCACTGTTGATGTTGATGTATGTTTATATCATCTGATAAGTGGAGAGAGATTGGATCCTAAGGCTTGCCATTGTGACAAAATTTCTTGTTCCAAGTGTTCTGGTATTTCTCAATCATTAACACAGGCCAGAAGGAAAAGATACTTACAGTGCAAAATTAGGTAATGAATAGTATGGAAAATATTTTGACTTTTTAATTTAGTTTTGGGGTTTTTTGTTTGTTTATTTTGAGTTTTTTTGTCTGGGTTTTTGGGTTTTCTTTTGGGGGTGGTGGAAGGGTTTTCTTTGTTTGGTTTAGTATATACTTTGAAACACTTATACTCCTATTCCTCGGTGACTTTATTTCAGCTTATGGATAAAGTTGCAGAGGTCTTCTTGTTTGGTTGGTAGTTTTTGTTTGTTTGTTATGAGGCTTTTTGTTTGCTTGGTTTTCATTGTTTTTTCTGTTTAAGTTAGGATAATCACTATGTGGAGCAATAACATTTTAAACAAATTTTGCTAATGGTGAGAGTCTTTCCTTTAAGCTTATCAAGATGGTTGCTTTTATTAACCTTGTCACTTGGCTTCTTATCATTAACCTCACTCATATCATTACAGAGGAAGAACAGTGATCTAGGGGACATTATAACTTTATATATTCCTCTTTTCATTGTTCTTCCTAGTTTAATTTTTAAAGGTAATTTTATTCTAAGGAAGTCCACTTGTCTACTAAAGCACTGCTGTTTTTCTTGGAACAGAAAAAAAGGAACCACTGACATTTTTCCTGTAAATGGACCTCATTACACCTGCTCTGTGAATACTTTTGAGACGTTGTTTGGTACTGTGTAATTTCTACTGTGCAGTTAAAATTGTTAATGCTGAAATTATTATCCCTAAAAAATCACTATGGGCTAACAGGTCCAGATTTTATTACACTACTGTGTATGCAAATTTAGGCTTAGTTTTATAGCAGGCATTATGCCTAGTATCTGCAAGAAAACCCCACAGAAAACCCCACCAAAAACCAAAAAAAATTCATCCCAAAAAAATATTAAAAATAAGGCTTGCAGTAAGCGTCTTAGATTATTTCAATAAAAAAAGATTTGCGGGAAATTATATCTTACAATATCTTTCTGCCGCTTAAGGTATGTTGTTGCTCAGCAACAGCATCTATTTGGACTGTAGAATTAGACAGTAAATTAAAGGATTCAAAGGTATTAAACTGGTTTTTTCATGCCAATAAATGACTAATCTTTAAAAGTACCCCAAAGGATGCTCTCTGCAAGTGCTCCTTCAAAAGTTGATAATTGAACCACAGCAACAAAGTTTGCAGTACAAAATAGGAGAAAGATAATTCTGGTGTCTTGTCTTATTGTGACAGACCTGACTGACACAAGACACAAGTGCAGTGGTCCATACTGTCTTATAAAACTCTTTGGCAGTATTCCTGTAAATAAGGGTTACTATATCCCATTTTAATCTTTTTAGAAATTAATGCACTATTAATAGCATAATAATACTTATGGAGAGCATGAAAAATTCTTGTGTATTTTAAGGATTAGGAATTGAATCATTTTAAAAGTACTTACTGGTATCTACTACCTTAAAAAAAGCTGGCAGAGTAAACTAGTGGCTATTGATTAATTTACTTGAATATTCAAAATATTGAATGTTACGAATAATCATGCTTCCTATGCACAACAACACTGAAAATATGATTCATACCCAAAAAGACTTGCAATCTAAGCACATTTCAGGGCTAGAGAAACTGGATGAAAAATAAAAATATCTTTGGCATTTATTTTTCAGTGATCTATCACTGACTTCTGAAAGCTGAAATAATGCGAAAATAACACAATATGTGCACCCTTCCCTGCCTTTCTTCACATAAGTTAACTGAGATATTTGGATGTCTGGTCATTCAAAAAATTCCCCTTAATGTGAAATATCTTGTTAAGATTGGTCTCAAAGAATTGCATGAATTAAAGGTGTACCTCTTATATCTCAGAGACTAATAATTTCAGTAAAGTTTTTTTCCATTTTTTTAAGAACATAATGTATTTTGTTTCAAACCTAAGGGGGGATTATTTGTTTAATATCTTAATTGTGTTTTGGGGTAGAGGAGAAGTGACTCATATTTCCTTTTACTGGAATTACTTTTGGAGTTACTGGTGGAGACGCAGAAGATTCATGACTTTTGAGTCAGATTGTCATCATTAGAAATCTAGTGACTTTCAATCATTTATACAGCTGAACTTGTATGTGAATATCTAAAATAAACTTTCCCTTTCCTATTAACATTTTTAGCATGCATGAGTTTTTATTACCTAAGTTATTGGGATGAAAGGAGCCTTAAAAAATAGTCTTGACCATTATATAAAAACTGCGAAAACTACAGTAATAATGTCAAGAGGCAGAAAATTCTGAAAAATAATTGCTCTTTGTTTGGATTAAAATAAGATTATGTAGTCATCGGAAATGCTTCGAACTTTAAAATTACTTCCAAAGGGTTTTCAGTAGCCAATATTTAAGGCAGCTGTGCTCTATTATGCAGGCTCCAGTAATATGCAGTAACGTGATAACCAGTATTTCTTAAAGACAATCTCATAATTTAGGTACATACAACACAAAAGAAACACAAAAGAAAAAACAACAAAAACAATAGCAATGTTGGATGCTAAATTACGTACTAAAGAGGTTGTTCTGAATACCAACCATCAAGGATTTATGAAAAATATAGTCTGTCAAACTATCTTGATATTGGTTTTTTAGGTGATTATTCTGCTTGACAAAATTAATATTGATGTATTAGTCTTAGACATATATGAGTAATTGACCTTGTGCTACAACGTATTTTGTTTAAGGAAGCTGATTGATTCCAAATCAACTTGGCACATAATCAGTGGATTAAAGGCTGTCTGACTGACAGGTAATAAACCAAAAATGTTAATGGAATGTTAAGACAGTGCATTGTTCCTGAGATTGTGCAGATAGAGCCTTCTGATATTATACTATTAAAAGTTCTTATTAGTTATGCTAAGCTGCCAAAAAAAAAAGTAGAATGTATGTAAAAGATGTGGTAGTAATTAATCTGATCATTTTTATTTGTAAAGAGGTCTATAGGCCAGAAATTAACTATAATTGCTGAGTGAAACCATGTCTCAGAGAAGGCTGTTCTGAGGAACAGTGGCTCTGTGGGGTTCTTGGTACCCATTGGCTGATGAGCACCATTGTAGCCTGTGGCTAATATAACAAAACCTACAGATTTACAGGTATCCATGACATAGGAACTCTTGATGTTCGCATTCTTCAGGTATTTGGAGAGAACATAATGAATGTTTATAGAACACAGATTTTAATGTAAACTGTGAAAAAACTTAAAGGGTTTGTGGAAAATACACCAGTTCAGAAGAACAATAATCATGATTTCAAAACCATATAGCCCATGGACAGTGCTGTGGAGTACATCAGTGCAGTCCTCTTAAAGCAGCACCATCAAATTTGACCTCTTTGTGGCCTTAAAACCACTGAAATGAATATCGTTTATTAAGTTTTTTACTTGTATTTAAAATGTATTATACTGTTATTGAATGTAATTTTTGATGGCAATAAGTAGATATTTAAGTATGCATTTTCAATGAATGTTCACCAGATGCAGCTGAAAACTGTTTTTTTTGGAAAGAAACTTACATGGAACAATGCTTGTTGAAACTCAGCCACTGTGTGAAGTAGGTCCCTTCTGAACTCCTTCACCTTTAGTTTCTACTGAAGACACATTCGTAATGATCTCCTCAGAAATATTTTCTATCATCTTTGTCTTTAGCTTTGCTCTTAGATGATATTTTGATTTAAGAAAATAAATTTGCTATGTTTTGGTTTATGTCCTTGCTAATGCAACCACGCATTTTGTGTCTTCATTTTGAGGTGGACATTAAAACCTCAATAATTTCTTATATGGTAATGCTCATAATCAACACATTAGACTTGACATGATGACTATGACTATGGAACATTAGGGAGAGGATTAAATGAGGAGTGATGGCATTACAGTAATTTTCTTGTATCAGGAAACAACAAATTTGCTTAAGAGTGTCTTCACTTGTAATTTCCTTAGTGCATAAGCACACTTTCTCTACTTGCATAAGCACATGCTAAAACCTTCTTGCTTCTCTACTGAAGTCGAAACATACTTCAATAATTTTTCTAGATTATAGAGTTTAATTTTTATAGAGCATGTCAGTATCACTTTGAGAGACTTATTTTCAGCACTGATTTTATTTTAATTAGACCAAGGAAAAGCTAATATATCGTTCAGAAATAAACAACTTTTTTTTCTCTTGAGATAGTCGTAAAAAATCTTAGAGTTCTCTTGAAACATCCTCTAGATGTTAGTGTTAGGAAACCCACTTGTTTCCCCGAGGTTTAAAAAAAACCAAAAACCCCAAACCATTTCTCTACATATCCAGGCTGCATCTCTTCCCTTCTGAACAGACAGCAGAGAGACAGTTTTGCCTTGATTTGGTAGATATCATCGCAAGTTTTAGCCATTTGATAGTTCCTAGTGGCCATGACCACCATGGAATCCATATAGTAATATCTTTGTGCTAGAGAAAACTTAAATTTATATTTTACATATATGTATATATTTGAGCTTATTGTAGATGGCAGTCATGAGACAGACTATTCAATAAAGGATGGAACTATGTTACTTACTTAATATCAACATTGTGAGTAATGCTAACATATCGTGGAAGAATAGCTTCAATCCCATTTCAAAGCATCCTGTACCTTTTCTGAAAACAGCCTATGGAGCTCAGAAGGTTAATTTCTGAATCTATCTGTTGCAAGAGGAAAGACACCATAACTTCTTTTAATCTTTGATGGTGTGTTTTAAGCAGTCTTTAACATTTTTTTTAACGCTGTGTTGCTGTAGCCAGACAGAAGACCTACTAAGGTACCACCATATGATATTATGTGTTTATACACATAGGTCCATATATACGCAAGCAAATCTTCTGCTAGTATCACAATTTTGATATTGAGTAAGTTAATCCTGTGCAACAAATTCTTTGTCCTATGTCCGTTGATTAAAATAACCACTAGTAAACTTAACCCATCACTCTTTATTTAAGCAAGCCACAGAGCTAGGGAGTGAGTATGGCATGAAAGTGACACTTTGGGTTTAAAAGGTTGATGTATTCATTGTAGTGCTGTCCTACACAGACAACAGAGTAAATTAATCTCAGGTGTAACTCAGAAAGGATGACACTGGAGGTAAAATCTGGCCTGTTGTATCGAACTGGCTGACCTATTGTCTTCAGGAGTCTACAGTCTTTCTTTTATAAGGTGTCTTTTAGCACAGATTGAATTTGGAAAGGTGACTTTTCTTCGGCTAGGTGCTGGAGCTTTTAAATTGCATTGTTCTGCAACAGTGGGAATTTAGTCTATTAATTTAGCCTCCATTTTCATACAATGAATCTTTGTGAAATGATTTCTGTAAGCATCATAGTTAAGCATCCCCTGAGTAATTTGTATGCTCAAGTGCATGTTTGCAAAGTGTTTGCCTTTTTGCTCTATTTCTTATACTGGTGTTATGTGATTGCCAGACATGTCTGAATACTTCAGATGCTGCCCGCTGACTGAGCAGTTTCAGCTTTCATTTTTTTGATGGACAAGTGAGCGAAAAGTTAGCACTGACTATCACTGTGCATGAATGCCACATTTCACTTGCAAAGAGGCATTTTCATGGCTACCTGCCATCCCCAGATACTTTTTCAGAAAATCTGTTGTTGCTGATTTAACTCACTCTACTAAATATCTGTTGATGCAGTGTTCTACAGCAGATGGAGACAATGAAGATTTTCCAGTACTAGTTTTTACCACTGGTTACAGGATTATATTGAATTTTAGAATCAATGCTTTATGAAATTTTCTTTTACCTAATTGTGTGTGTATGTGCCTATATGTATAGTTTGAGGACAGATAACAGTTGTAAATATTGGCTGAAAATAGAAGAATCTCTCTCTTTTATTTCTTAGTGATTGGAACAAAATATGAAGACTTTGAGCTTCCACTATTGAGATGTCTGCTTTCTATTTATTTTTTCTGCTGCACCAAAAAGAGTTTTGAGATTGCCAACCAATAAATGTAGCAGTGTAACATAAGCAAAAACTGCTAAGTGTTTTTCTCAATTGGTTCTTCTACCTGTGGTTGTCTAAAAGTAATATATTTCATCTTTTAATTCGTAACCTTTTAGATATTGATCATACCATGTAGTTCTGTGGTAAATATACATCTATCTTGTCTAAGATTTAAATTTTTGCTTGCTGTTTCCCAGCCTTTCTAATATTGAAAACAACCAACAGAGATGGTGTGGTGTAATACCTTTTCTTTCAACTGCATCTGTCCTTACAGAGATATGCTACTTCCTAGTCTTTATCAATCACTGCTTTTACCGTCCAGACTTCCAGTAGCTCCAGCTGAGATTTTCTGAAGGTGGTTATCGAGTGATATCCAGCTAAAGCATCCAGACAGCCACATTGGAAATATTCATACATAGAAACATAAAGATATAAGCCTTCAAATTATCAATGTATAAGCATCTGCCAGTTAGCTCTGGACTAGTGACTCCCAGCAAGAGCTTGCTGCAGCCCAGGCTGGCAGCTGCAGCACCCAGACTCCCCAGCAGCAGCTGCAGAGGAGAGCTCTGGGCTGCCTCAGTTGCACCCTCACCAGCTGGTGAACCTTACTCCAAGTAGGAGTAAATCCAATAGCTTTATTGGGATGAAACACGATTTTAACTTGCATATTTGTGATCCATAAAGTTAATGTTTCAACATATTAACACTAAAAGAATGGAGGCTCTTCACTGAATGAAATTAGCCACTACTGGAAGACAGCTGCTGGTATCTTGCTTAAATCTTCTGGGAGCAGCGTCTCTGTGCAGCCTTTTAACTTTCCTTTGAGTAAAGGTCAGGTGTACAGTTTGCTTTAAGCTAGCCAGAAGACTGCACATACACATAAAGCTGTGCTCATTTGTTAGAAGCACTTGTAAAGTCCTTTGAAATTAAAGTACCTCATAAGTGATTTGTTAAAAGTATTTACTGGCTTTAGGGATCTCTCTTCAGAGGTGGTGGGTCCTTTGATGTCATGCATAACTGCTAATGTGATTGTTTATACCATAAGTGACCACAAGTGAAGCATCTGAAGATGAAATTTCCTTTTCAGTGAAGCAGTTTAATCTTTCTGGATGAGCCAGTAGTTACTTGAAAGCCAATCTTATGGCAGAAGGTGAAAGAGACTGTAGTAAAAATCAATTAGGATCACGGCCTAGAGATCTTCCTTCTCCCTCCAGGTTGCAGACACTTTTTACATTTGCTCTTGAGCTATCACTAAATGATTAATCACTAAATAGAGAAATATAATTTTTATTTTACTAATGAATCAGGAGAAAAATTAAGTATGTCTTTTCTGAAAACAAGAACAATGATAAATCCAGTGATAAATCTATAATGGACTGATCTTTTACACTTTGTTCCTCAGTCATGATTTGATTTTATATGACTCTTTGAACTCCATTGCACTCAGTTTGTGCCTGTTTACAAAATGTAAAATTCATTGCAAAATCTTCCTTAGCAGGGTAGATATTAGGTGGATACCACATTAAAACCGGTTTTCATGGTCAAGTTATCCAGGGAAGAAAAGAGAAAAGCTATCTCTCTGTTTATACTCATGAAATAGAAGTAAATGCTTGTAGAGTTTAAGTAGAGATCTGAACTTTTGCTCAGTGGGAATAATGATCATCAATATTTAAAACAGAGGTTTCAAGTCAAGCTGACTGGAGTGGTGTAGAGATGGGAGGAGTCTCATTCTCTTATGATTAAGAAACATGTGGAGTTTGAAAAGCAGTAACTGTGAGGAAAGAGACTCAGGGGATGCATAGAAGTGTCCTTTGGGTTCTGCTTGTATTATGACTTTGACTGACTATATGATCATATAATATACCTTCTTCCCTCTGACAGAAGTCCTTCCTCATTCATTGCACAAAATTTCCCTGCTACTCACTGTGAAGGAAGCTGCAAGAATTTTATCATCACAGTTCAAAATGTGGCCAAGTGCTTTATTTCCTGTAAATCCTGTTCTAATACCAGGATGAATTAATTTTCTTATGGTCTTTGTTATGGTTATCGATCATGGTTGTATATGAGTGATCCACAAAAGTCAATAATTACCCTTGCAGAAGTGGACTGTGCTGGAAAAAAAGACAGATAAAAGACTAAAAGTTCTTTTCTAAGGTGGACAAACCCTGATTTTTCTACATACTAAATACAGTTAGATGGACATAGTTTCAGCTGTGAGCAGAACTGAATGAAACTTGCTTCCCATTTCAAGGAAAACATTGATATTTGAAAAATTACTGTTCTAGTTTAGAATGGAATATAGAGTTTTTTATTAAAAGAGAATTAATAGTCTTGGTTCCAAGAAAAATTTGTATTTGTAAAATGTTCTGGAAAATTGTCCTTCTGGATTTTCCTAGAGCTAAAGGGATCAGCCAGCTACCCTAACTCAGGAAAGCTCCTTAAATTGCCTTGCCTCCAGTCACTCAAATCAGAGAGCCGGTGAGCTTTCAGAGCTCCTGCTCCAGCTGGTTTGGGCAGCAGAGCCATGACCTCATGTGGGGTCTCCCCGCCCCAGTCCTGCCTTCAGTCAGGCACCAGCATCTCTCTGGTTATTCAGGCTATTGCTGAAATATTACTCAGCTCTTGCCCAGCACTTTCACTGGGGTTTCTCTTTTTTAGAAAGCAAGACACTGAGGAGGTGTGGAAAGAAGGTCCAGACCTCCAGCTGATCTGGTGTCTCCAGCTCCTGATCCCTGTAGTTAGATGTAACTTGAGGATTTTTTACCAGGTTTCACTGTCTCTGGAGGTGCACACAATGGTGGGCTTAACCCTAAAAATTTCTGTGTACAGGGAAGTTTTCTGGAAATTACAGTTCTCAGACACTCCATAAAATGACATGACAGAAATATTCTAGTGTAATACTAATTTCCTTTACAGAATAAATCCTGTGAAAATTTAGACAAATATTTTAGCAGTTCAGATATCAAAATTTCCACAGGCTTCATTAATATGTCTCTTATTGTCTGAGACAAGAGGTAATGATACTTAGTATTGCTTCAAAGTGTGGATCTTCCATCTGTGATTGAAATGTCTCCTGTGGAAAGGAAAAAAGAAACAGCTGCACCTTCCCAGTTCTGCAGGAGGAAAATGGGATGGGAAATGCAAAAATGCAGTGGGACCACTAGTGGTGTAAACTGATGAGCATTTCTGATAGCTGCGAACTGTTTTTCAAGTACTGGTACAAGAAATAAAATTTGTTGTCTGTGTAGGGGAACAATCACCACTGAAGAACTCTTATAAAATATTTAAATATCCTTAGTTTTTATCTGCACCTTTAATTTCCTATAAAATACATTCCATCAGTACTTACCTGCCAAATATTCAGATGCCTCTAGCTTTGTGCTTTATATTAAGTTTTTATTTCTGTCAATTTGTATTTTAGATTGCAAATCAAGAACCTTTCAAGAGAGTTTTGATTAATTTCAGGCACAACTTGGCTTCATTTATTTTTTATGTTTTGATGGTAATTTACCATGGCATAAAGTTGTTTTGCATTAAACTACACTCATGAATCAAGAGTCTTTTCCATTAACAAGATCCATTTAAAGAATAAACCCACCTACAAATCAAGTATTTTGTGCCAGTTTCTGTAATTATTGTTTGGAAAAAACTGGTACAATTGCACCGTGAATTACTTCAGTGCATAGATGATTTAGATAAATAGAACAGAAATATTAATATAACTAGTACCGTGCTAAATTACCTGGCAGAGGCCATGGTTTAGGGTCTGTTACTCTCTTAAGTGGAAAAAGAGAGCTTTAGTGTATGCTGCTTTGGATTGCAACAGTATATTTTAAAGAGAGTTCTCTTTAAAACTCATTACAAAATAATTAAGGACTACCTTAGCTCTCTAGCTGGGAAGCAGAGTAATATGTAATGGCTGGAGCCCCTAGCTGCTTTAACACCAATCTATTTTGTAAAATATACATATATATTTATTACTATTTCTTAAACATACATGTATGTATATGTTTATATGTGTATGTAGATAAAATGTTCAGAGAATTCCTTTGTTCATAAAGTTGTTAAGAAAGGCTGGCATATTACAAGGAGATTAGGTAGCATCCATGGAGTTTATATTACTGTCTAGCTGTAGATAATATATTTGTAATACATTTGTTCCCGCCAGCCTTGTTGAGCTTATTTCAGTTGATTTCAATGTTGACAATATTTTTGCACTATATTCAATAGTTGTGCATTATTGACAGGAGTTCACTGTGTCACATAATTATAAATAACAAAATTACCATGTTAGTTCTCTTGTAATTTTTAACATTTGTTTCTGTCTTGTCTTTTTCCGTATGATATCAGCATATGTAGTTAATGTAGCAGGAAGGATGGGTGAAAATCAGATTGTACGTTTTTGGCTTTCATCAAACACTTGAAAATGAGTAGCTGAGGCAGTGGAAATACTAATTTTATTCCTCTCCTTGCAAACTTTGCAGTTTTTTACTCTCCATCTTTTAACTTGCTCTAATATATTAATGAGCATGCTAATGAAACGTTTAAAATTTGATTGTTCAGAGCATATATGGCAAAATTCTGACAACAGAACATCTTCTGCCATAATAATAATAAAGACAAGACTCCTTATTCCAAAAGCAAATGGCTAATATTAAACAAGGATATTTTAGAAGCTATGATGAAATGTAATGTCTTACTGTAGCTGACATGGTTTCCATGGCTAATGGTCAAGTTAAGCCCATTTGTTTTCAGAATGCTAATATTTTTTAATTTTGTCAGCATTTCCCACCAGTAAAGATTTAACTAGACCTGCCTGTTGTCCTCAGAACTGTCTGAGGCAATCGATATCTTTTTCTCTTTACAATTAGTTTTAGTCCTCAGGAGTGAGGCAGAAGGCAGTCTTTTCCTCAGTGCAAGTGAAGTGATCCCTCCTTATGCCTGCAGACTGACAGCAAAGCTCTGAGAAATGAGAACAAGCCCATTTATCTCAGTAGGTGTTAACTTACATGCCCCAAAATGATTGCTTTACATCAAGTTTCTCAACATGCCTTAACATTTCAGTGTAGTCAAAGTATATAAGGCCATAACTGCTGGTTAGCTGCTTGTAGGATAATGGAGGACTAGCTTAGGCCACAGAGGGTGTGGGATCAGACTGTTTCATCTCAGAATCTAACCTGAGCTACTATTTCCCTGCTGGATACTTTAGGAGAGTGGGAGCAAGCATGGCTCTATTAGTTACTCGGTTCCTTTTAAAGCTCTTAAGTGAAGACGAGCGAGAAGTATTTTCTGTTCTCTTTGCTTCACTTCACTTCTTGTGTGGCTTCTGATGTTTTCATTCTTGGGGTGAATGCCCAGGCCTTAAAATGTGTATTTTCTGGTCTGACTTGAATTCTGTCCAAATCACTAGAGCAGAGATCCCAAGACTGAGGAGCACTGAGGCCATATGTCATGACTGTTGCTCAACATGCTTTTTTTAATTGCTTGTCATGAGACTTTGGAACAACCTGATCTAAGACCACATGCACATGCAATAGCATCAGAAGCCAGTTCTCAAAGGCCAGCACCAATATGACAAACTGATTCTGAAACTGATAGGGCTCCTGCTGTCTGTGGTGCAGTCAAAGCAGAAATTGAAACAATTGAAAAGAGTAATTTATGTTTTTATTGCATTAAATTTGAAAATAAAAGATGCTGCTTCTTTTACTGTATGTGAACACATGAATACAGACAAATTTCTTTTCAAAGAGACATCTTCAAAAAGAAATTCAAGACATAAAAATTTGTGAGCTCACCCTTATCTGGAAATCTTTGTGAAATTGAAGACCTCTCTCGTATATATATGTGTTTTTCTTATGAACTCCTGGGGAGGCTTATAGATTGATGTCTCTGCAAAGTGTGTTTAATGCTGAGGGATGACATTTCCATTCTATCTTTTTTTTTTTAGTTGGTCTCTTTGACGGTTACAAGAATTTCCTGGTAGGAGAAGCAGATTGGTCTACTATATGTCTCAGCTGGGCTACCCTTCCTGCTCTCAAAGGATTAATTGGAGCTCTCCTTCTGCTTTGAGTGGTTAATAAAACATGTATCTGACAAGCAGATCAATTCACCTGATCCCCCTGCCTAGGTAAAAGCTGTTAAGCACAAAATCTGAAAATTTGAGAAAACACAAAAAACAAGCAATCTCTCTGCCACTTCACTGTAAAATGAGATTCCTGAAATGTATGACAATTAGCTATAATGGATGTTCTGCCAAAGCCTTATACAGAGCTGTGGGTTTTTTTCCCTGATGATGTTTAACTGCAGCTAAATATGCCAAGCTGACATTTGCCTGCAATTACCATGGAGCCATATTGAGATCTTCACTCTCTGAAGAGATTTTGAATGACTACAGCATCTTCTAGGATAACATCTTGTTTTCATTAATCTTTGTAGTGACTTTTGCTGCTGGCAAACCATGACTTCAACACAGCTTCTGTCTCACTTTGGGAGCTTGCATAACTTTTTCTGTTAAATGAATTTAGAAAAATATTTATATATATACATATATATAAAGAAACTCCTGAATGGAATTTCAAATATGAAGCATTAATAAATAATAAGATGATCTAAGATCCTCACAGAGTAGGCCCTTCTAAGTTTTTACTCTATGTTCTTTGTTGCAGTGTGGCCTAACAAACTGTGTGGGTGTCTAAATATTAGGTAATATAAACTACCTGAAAACTCTAAGTCTGTGCATATTTTGACTATAAATGAACTCAAGACTGATGTCATACTCTCAAGTTATGAGAATGATGCGGACAGAAAGGCACACAGAAATTTTCTGTTTTCTCTTCTGCCCAGGCATGCTCAGTATTTTGAAATATGGAAATTACTTTCTAATTTACTGGAAAATAAAACTATTTCTCTGACAAAACTTGTTGTTCAGCCCTTTTAATGCCTGCCAATAGGTGTTCAGACTGAAAGCACAATTAATAATATTAGTGGAATATCACTATCTGAGGAAACCGTTAGCATTGGATTTGTATTAAAATAAAAAAATAATAGGAAATAAAAAAGTGTTGGGCTTTCCTAACAGATGATTGTCCATAGTGCTTGCCCATTACTTTAAAACTGCCTTTGGAGGGTGAAATACAGGACAGCTGTTTCTAATCAAGAATATTAATCAGAAATCTAGCAAGCCTCCTAACAAAGAGCAGATAAAGACATGATTTAGGTAATAGGCAGATACATACTTGAGTAGGCTGGAGATGAGACCTTTAGAAAGGAAGGAAAACACAGTGTATATGTAGTTTTATCATCTGTGTTATATATTGCAGGAACAATTTTAGGAAGGATACATCTATTCTGCAGTCACATTTGCTGATTTGGGGATTCTAATCACTTCCTTCCGCTTGTCCTGATTCATTAAAATAATCAAGAAAGGCTGGTTTGTTGATTTCTACTTAGGAGAAAATTCAGACTTAGCAGAAGCAACCTGGTATGTGGTAGAATTTGCTGGTTTACATACTATAGATTATGCATGATTTGTATTTCTCATTTTACTAGTTGTACAAATATGCTCTACCTTGCTTCAAGAAGTTGTAAATAATATGTTAAAGATGGTGAACTGCTCAGGTGGTGATATAGAAGCTGTAGAAGTAACAGAGAGACACTCTTCGTTTCTGAGCAGCAGTTTCAACACCGCCATCACACACTGAGACATTTTTACTAACAAGTTGTGAAAAAACCCCACTCTGGACAGATCCTTGAAGTGGAACTGTCTGCAACTTTTCCTTAAAGTGATATTACCAAAAATCACTAATGACTTTCTAATTACTAAAACACAATCTTAATCTCAACACAAGGAACAAAGAAACTTTTGAAATTGAGAGAAGTCAGATATGCTGGCTAAGACATTAAAAGGTCTGACCAAAAAAAAAAAAACAGCCAAAAACCACAACCCCTAGTTCTTGCACTTTTCCAGGATGACTTTCCAATTACTTTCTTTTTCTTTTTTTAATTCTGTGCTATGCAGCTGGTTATGTTATTATACTGTCTTATCATATCTTCACTGTCTCAGTGGTACTTTACATCTCTCTTTGTCCATAAGATCCCTCTCCTGCAATCCAGAAGTTTTCTCCCAGCTGGTCATTCTCCATGGCTTCCAGGAACAGCTCCATCTTTGTTTCATTTCGTTATGCAGTTTTCATTGCTCTAGAACAAAACAGTGAGCAGACGGCCCCCCTCACTGATGACGAGCACCTTTTAAAATAAAATATACAGTAAACTGTAATCCAGCCTATCATGGATACTATGTCTGTCAGAGAAGTTTCCATGGAGTTTATTATTTTATCTTAAATCTTGAGTCAGCCACCAAAGCAGCACCAAGCTTCTTATAAGTGGGTTTGGATGCAGGGGCACAGAAAAACCGCTGGAGTTACACATGGCCTGGAATGGATGTATCACATCAGGCAACGCAAATTTAGGGTATGTAGAGCATATTTGTTAAGTATTCATTCTGAAAACATTAGACTTTTTCATTTTTATTCAACTAACAGAAAAAAATATTTTATGATGTAGTCATCCTTTGTTTTGTTTGAGGTTGGCTCTTCTGGAAAAGATTTCATATGACCTTATATTCTACTGAAATGTGTTTAAGATGTTGAGGCTTCTGGCTCTACATAAGAGGATCAGGAAACATTGGTGTGTGAAGAGTTGAAATATGAGAATAGAAGAAAGGAGGTATTGAAAGGTAAAGTGAGCTGTCTAGAGTGGCAAATGAGATGGGAGACAATCCAATAGGTAGAATAAGAATCAACGTTTTTTGTTATATACAGTGAAGTTGTTTCAGGAGAAAAAGTCCACCTGGGTCTTATCACAAGCCTAGCTATTTCAGTCATAAGCACATTGTTTTTATTACTTTAATCCCAAAGAAACATGAAATTTGAAAAAGTCCAGTATTTATACAGTTTATCATTTTAGAGGAATGCTTTTGCTGGTGAAATCATCCATGTGGTCAGGCTATATAACTTCAATGGCCAAATGGGTGGGAATCTTGTAGATACACCCCAGTGGTAGAGCCAGTTAAAGACCTTTATATTAGTCTGCCTGATGAATATGCTGGATAATGGCTCTTGGGGCAAGAACTGTCTAGGTATTGTTTGTCAGTCATAATGGGCTCTAGAACACTGTGTGCAGTCTGCAGAAAGAGATATAATTGAAGTTGAGGAATACAGAAAAAAAACTCATCTTGTTTATGTGCTTTCATTGCAAGGGAAATAGAGGGGAGGTTTATGGGTGCTGTTTGTTTGCCTGTTTTCAAAGCAGAGATGGTTCAGTGGGCCTGACCCAAAGCCTCTCAGAAGCATAGACAGAATTAAATTTTTTTTTTGTCCCAAAAATGAGGGCTGTTTCTTAGCTGTGACAGAAAAGACAGTGAGAAAGGTAGGGAAAACAGAACTAAGATCAAAAATCTATTGGGAGGATCCTGCAGAGCAGGCTTTCTCTCTTGATTGTACTGGGAAAGGATAGGCTTCTGCCTTACTGTGATAGTCACCCCAAGACACTTACATTTCCCTGCCCTTCCTTACCCACACTGTGTGAGGGCAGCAGTGGGAATTTATTTTTATTTTCTTTTTTTTGTGTGTTCCAACACCATGATATCAACAAAACCGAAAGAGAAATAGTAATTCTCCTAGTAACTGCCTGATTTTGCTGTATTCAAAGTTAATCTTTAAGCAACTTTAATCTGAACGCAGAACAGTGGAAGGTTTAAAATGACAGTGTGCCATAAACATAGTAAGTTTTAGGTGTTATATGTATACAAATATGTCTACACATGCTGATTCTGAATTCTGCCTCCCCCACACATTTTTTTAAATTTTGGTTTAGTGTGTGACACAATGTTGTGATAACTTCTTTCTCTATAGACAGATAGGTGCATACCAGCTGACGAAACAGCAGGTCCCTGACCCATAATCAGAGTTGGCCTTCCTCAATTTATAGAACTAATTCTTCATTCCCTCTTTGCTCTAAAGAGAATGCTGAATACGAAAAGAAGACTTTGGCGTATGTGTTAGGCACATGATTCATTATCATATTCCAAATGGGGAGTGGGACAGAATGTGGGAGACCCTGGGCTCGCTCCCTGCTCTGTCCTCCTTATGGACCTGTAGGCTCTGCATTTACTCTCTATTGAAAGAGTACATCGTGGGGAAGGTACATCATTAGGTAGTGTTGTTCTACATGTATTTTAAAAGGTATTTGGATACCCCACCAATTAAAAAACCCCTCACATATCAATGTGCAGCTTTACAATTCAAATACCTCCTCAGTCTTTCAAATTTAAATGCAGAATGAATAAAATAAAACAATTAAGGATAATTTATTACCTGAATTTTTTTTTTGGACACAGCAAATGTAATATGATCTCAGATACTGGAAAACTTGCACAGTTTGAGCTCTCTTTAGTCCACTGATTCAGGACATAAAGACTACATAACTGAAAAGAATTTTTTAAATTCTTTGAGTATGCAATGTGTTGCATTGTATTCAGTGTGTTGGGAGTCCTGGAACGTGATGGGAATGCATTAAAAAATCCACTATTGATTAAAATAATAAAAATAAGAAAATTTCATACTTTTCAAATAAACTGCACTTAAAAATAAACAATAACTACAACACCATTTTAGATGCTATTTTACAGAACCTGTAGTATTTCCTTGTATGGGATAACTTTTTGATTAGAGAACAAGCATACTGGATTGTTGATAAAATCTTTTTTGAAGGATGAGTACAATTCTGGGGCCTCAGCGGGGAAGAAGTGTAGGTCTCAGGCCATCCAGGGCTGCTGGCTCCCCGGCTGGCAGTCTCAGCAGGGACACCAAGTACAGAATCAACCTCTCACCCCTAGAGGTCTCCCCAAGTCAGAATTAAGAAACTATGGCAGAATAATGTATGAAAGTTTATATCTGACATTAATCATTTTTAAGTGTTTTGCAGAGAAATGTATCATTAGGCACTTTCAGACATTTGATGTAAACAAACTTTTTCCAAAGATACTAGCTTAAGCTTAATTATGTGCTTTTTAGGACTGTGGGTGTCATCTGTGGTAATAGTGTTTCAGAAAATGTTACATTTTAAACTTCTTGGGATCCTTACCTTTCTTCGGTAACATAATTAGTTGTTCTTTATCTGTCGAGGTTTTGTTTTCAGTTAATCATTAGGATCATTCATTTCAAGTCTAAATGTGAATGAAGCATGTTTCAGCTTCCTTTCCTGTGAAAGGAACATATAGCCTGATAGCTCATTAAAATTAAACAAAAATGCCACGGAGACCCTTAAAATTCGTATTTTATTTCTTTTCAGTGTGTGTGAAGAATGCTAAGTATCTACATTGGATCAGAAATCAAATGAGGAAAAAATGTTTAATTCTGGAAAGGGCTCAGTTGTTGTCATCAATGTGGGAACATGAAGATAATAGAAAAACTGTCACCATTTCAAAACAGTAGGAGAGACACAATTTATATTTGTTGCTAGAAAGATCAATTTTTTGACAGTACATTGCAGTAGAATAAAGAATAAAAATTGTGCTAGCATGTTAAAAACAAAGCTGTAATACTGATGTCTGTTTACTTTTCCTTGTCTAATTAAGTCCAAACCCACAGCTTTCAGAAACCTATCTGTTAAGTCTGTAGTCAAATTTGAAATTTTTCATTCATGTTCTGCACAGTTATCCAGTTGCAACAGGGTTAAATACAAGGTTTTGCTCAATTAGGTGAGACCCCTCATCTAGCTAATTTATTTGATTGAATTTTATCTGTGTGCAGTATTAATGGTCACAGTTGTAGATGTAGGAAAAGACCCATACCTCGAATTTCTCAAGGTTTAAAAAACAGAACGGGAGAGGAGGGACTCCCAGTGTTTGTGAACCTTGGTATTTTAGCCCTACTTTCTAATCAATAGCTTAATAGCAACTTCTGCAGCCTTGAGATCCCAAAGTGAGAGCTGGCATTTAACTAATCTAATCAGTTGAGGACATTTATATCCTTGGAGTCAGAGCTATTACACTTACTGAAAAACAGAATATAGAGTTGGAGCAAGGGACACATCCATCATCACGAGCTCTATCTGAAGTAGGGCTTTGGATCTCACAAATGCATTATTGCTTTACATGGTAAACTTTATTGCTAAATAAGGACAAGTTTATTGTATCATGGATTTTACTTACCAAGTGCTTCTTTATAGGGTAAAGGAAATACATATTTTTTGGGGGAGAGAGCCTTTTACTTAATTTGAGAGTTTTCCTGACAAAGAAGAAAGTGCGTCATTACTGTTGTCTGAAATACAACTGGGGTTTAGGGGCTCATAGGTAAAGCGTTACTTCCCACATTTGAAGTAGTTTTCACTGATTAATTTTGATTTTACGCAGTGTGCAGTAGAAGGTTATCTTTTATTTTATTTCATTCAGCTCCCTTTCCTCTCAGGGTGGAGGGGGGCCAGACAAATTGGGAAAAGAAGTAAACCACTTGTGGTTTAGCCAGTCTTCTTTCCCAATGACCTGAGGAGTTCAGAGGAAAAGTATAAAACTTCATTCCATAGTACATAAAATGAGGGCACAAATCTTTTGGATTTTTATCTGGCTCTAGAAAGAGCAATTTAAGGATCTCAGCATTAGTCTTCTGTTAATATTGGACTGAAACAAACTCTTTGGTATGTTATACAGTACACCTTTCTATGTGTTGCTTTTTGGGGAGGGAGGGACACGCAAAACTTTATCTAGGCCATCACTGTGTGTGTGTGTGTGCGCATGTGTGTTTGTTTTTTTGTTTTGGTAGAGGCGTTGTCTTTGGATTTTTGTGGGTATTTTTAGATTAGTCACGAAGAAATCCTGGCAGGCGTCAGGTTGTCTCACCTATCATTAATCCAATTGTATTAATTCTTCATTTTTGTGTTCCTCACTCTATGATTTACCATGCTAAAGATGTGAAAGTATTTTAGAACCTTATTATCTAGACATCACCGTGAGGCTGTTCTATACCTCCCTCTTTCAGCTAAACTCATGAGATAAATTATTAACAAAAAAAAAGAGTATTAGCACTAAAACATACAAGTAATTTTTCAGCCAAATTTTATCTGTTGTGCAGATGTACATAAGATTTGCCCACTTATGAAATAATCTAATTTACTTAGCTGAAACAGGCTTGATTTCTGAGTAACGGTGCTAACACTCTTTTAAGCTAGACCTAAGAAAAAGAAGGGGTACAAGTTTTAAATTAGTTACAAATACGTAGAACAACAAAAAGTCCTTCTGACAACTTCTCAAAACTTTGTTTTTATTTATGTGTATTTCATGTCCAGTGGCTGTTAGCACTTTTCATTGCACAAAATAAATATGTGTAAAGATTCATCGACGCAGATTCTTCTAATTCAAAATCAAACAGTATTTTACATGCTAGCATTGTATTTTCTTGCTCTGAGGCAATAATTAGACCACTGTTCCTTGCATCTTAGGAAAATATTATAATCCAAGAATTAACAGACTACATGTTGATTATAATTTCCTGGTTAGTACTACCCATGCTGATAAGAAGACTGCAAATACAATAAAATTCTCCTCCAGTTGCAGCATACAAACTGGAGGTCTCATTTTCCAATTCTCAGTGATAGATTTTGACTGCTTTTGCCTTTTGTGTCCTATTGAGAACAGGACATGGTCTTTGTCTCATTTATAAGCTTTGTCATTCAATGCTACTTTAGTTGCAGGGATTTTAGGTCAATATTCTTTACTTGTGGTCCACAACATTAAAGGAGTCAACAGATAGCATCAAATGAGGAAACCTGCTAGTTTGCCAGTTCTAAGATGCAGGAAAGATTTTGATTGCCAGCAGCAAAGCCTTATCTTTCACCAGCTATTCTCCTTCAGCATTTTGTGTCAGTGAGTGCATATGCGCAAGTCTTACATAATCTTTTTCCCTGATCTCTCCAACATTTTTTGTGTCATGTGAATGACCCAGTCTTCTTTCAGCATGTCCTGGAAGATTTATGAGAAAATATCCTCTCCTAGGTAATTTTCCCACTATTGTTCTGTTTACCGCTGCTTTCTGGGGATATACGTCACCCAAATGGTTTAACAGGGACTTACAAAAGGTTTTTTGATGTTGTTACTGTGTTTGTCTAAAGTATATTTTTTATGAATAAGAAGAATTTGTATTCATCTTGCTAGCATAGTCATTGAAAATGCATAAACAAAAATTCATTTGTCTGTGTAAAGATAGTTACTGAATGTTTCTTCGACACATTCTCGTTCATGGGCCTTTTAAAACAACAGAATATTTCCTCATTTTCTTGGTCATGCTGGTTTGTGAGTTTCTTTATTTTTGTTCGCATTATAATTAAATTGGCGTTTTTTATTTTTCTTTTTTAATTTTGTCTTAAAAAGTTCATTTGATTCATTTAAGGAAACTTCAATGCCTCTGTTAGATGTCAGGAAGTCATTTTGATTAATTGATTACTCCAAATGGTTAATTTTTCATTTGAAACAGTCTATGTTATTTGTTAGCCTTTGATCATTAGATGATCTCACAATCCCCAAACCAAGTTTATCCTGTAAATTCTGGTATGTGTTAAGACCCATGCAGAATTTAGAGGCATGATTTATCTTTCCTACAGAAATTATTCAAAAATGCTGCAACCTGTTGACTTTTTCTCCACAGTCCCAAGCCATGTATTGATTCTTCCTGTGTGACTGTATGAATTGTGAGTCTGATGCCTGAAAAATTTTTGTTACTTCCAGCTGCTAGATCTACTGGAAGCATGTTTAATGGAAATGATTATAACAACTAAATAACAAAATTTGTTAGAGAGAAAGTGTGCTAAAATCAACCAACAAGAACATTTTTTAAAGTGCAAGCCACTTCTAGATTTAAGCTTGGAATCTGTTTGCCAGTCATCGAAGGGCTGACCTCTTTGTGAAGGGCACCATTATAGATTTCCTACCACTGATGCTGAAGCCTGGCACTTGCCTAACATGAAACTGTTTCTTTAAACTCATATATAATATACCTGGATCATCCATTGCCCTGGAGTCTTTGCAGACCTGTGTGAGGTGCAAAGCAGAAAGAGGGCAGAGGGGCCCAAGAATGCTGGCTGATTTTCAAAGATCACCTCCTCCAAGCTCAGGAGCAAGGCACAGCAAGGAAGTAATTGGGCAGAAATGCCGGGAGGCCTCCAAGAATGGACAAGAAGCTGCTGAGACAACTCAGAGCAAAAAAGTTTTCAGAAGGTGGAAATGAGGGAGGAGTACACAGAAAGTATATGGGAAACTAGGGGCAAGGCTAGGGAAGTCAAGGGCCGGTTGGAACTGAACCTTGCCAGGGATATTAAGGATAACAAGAAGGATTTCAATGGAAATGTTGAAAACAAAAGAAAGAAAAGGGATAATGTGGGCCCTCTCCAGAAGGAAACAGGACACCTGGCTACCCTGGGCAAAGAGAATGTTGAGGTTCTGAATGACTTCTATGCCTCAATCTTGACAGGCCTAAGAGGTGGGCCAATGAAAACCTCATGAAATTCAACAAAGCAAAGTGCAAGGTCCTGCACCTGGGTCATGGAAATCCCAGACACACCCACAGGCTGGGGAGAGAAGTGATTGAGAGCAGCCCTGCAGAGAAAGACTTGGGGTTGATGGTTGATGAAAAACTCACCATGAGCTGGCAGCATGTGCTCACAACCCAGAAAGCCAATGCAATCCTGGCCTGCATCCAAAGCAGCATGGGCAGCAGGTTGAAGGAGGAGATTCTCCCCCTTTACTCTGCTCTTGTGATCCCTACATAAAGTACTGGGTACATTTCTGGTGTCCCCAACATAAGAAGGACATGGAACTGTTGGAGCAAGTCCAGAGGAGGACCATGAAGTTGACAAGAGCCCTGGAGCACTTTCCATATGAAGACAGGCTGAGAAAGTTGGGGCTGTTGAGCCTGGAGAAGAGAAGGTTGCATGGAGACCTCATAGAAACCTTTGACTATGTGAAGTGGGCCTACAGGGAAACCAGAGAGGGACACTTCATCAGGAACTGTAGTGACAGGATAAGGAGCAATGGGTACAAATTGAAAAAGGGGAAATGTAGGTTAGCTATATGGAAGAAATTCTTTACTGTGAGAGTGGTGGGACACAGGAACAGCTTGCACAGGGAGGTTGTGGATGCCTCAAACCCAGCAGTGTTCAAAGCCAATTTAGATGAGGCCTTGAGTTGCCTGGTCTAGTGGGAGGTGGCCCTGTCCATAGCAGTGGGGGTTGGAACTAGATGATCATTATAGTCCATTACAACCCCATGCACTCTATGATTCCAAAACTAAAGACTGTGACAGGGTGATGGAATGAAATGAGGAAGGAAGAAAAGAGGAATTGGCCCCAGCTCTATAACAGCACTCAGGACAAGGAGGGAACGAACACACAGTCCGTGCTTGTCTCCTGGTAGCTTCTGTGGGGACACTCGTGTGCTGTGGGATTGCAGGAGGTGTTTGTGCTGGTGTTTGGGGCATGGGGTCTGCAGCTCCCTGCCCTGCCAGGTGGCTTCATCCTGTGTGCCATGATAAACAGTGTACCCACACCTAACAGACTTCTTGAGAATGAGTATGATTTTTTTTCCTTGGGAGTCGGATAGTAAAAATCATGAAATTGGGTATTCAAAGTCTTTTTATAAATATTTACAAAGTTTCAATGAAAAGAAATTAATAAACAGCAACAAAAGTAATTTAATTAGGGGAAACTTTGTGATGCTGCTTTTCTGTGGTGGGGTAAAAAACACTCTCAGTTACTTGAAAATACAAAAATATACACGTTTTGAAACACCTAGAAGAGAGGGCATAACAATAACTATACCAGAACTATACCTGAACTATGTCAGAATAGGTTGATACATTTACAACTTGTTTGGTGGATAAGCCAAGTCAAAATTATGTTTTCTTCCATTTGTATTAGGATTTCAAAACTAAAAGGGAGGAACAAAAAAAAAAAAGGACAAAACATAAATGTGTTGGAAAGTACAGCTCATTTGTAGTTCTTACCCACTGCTTCTTTGAAAGGAATGGCCTAAGAATTATGTTGAACTCAAAAGTGAAAGCTACTGTATTTTATAGCCCTTTCAGTCATAAGAACATCAGTCTGTGAGCAGATGCCCATCATGCTTTGCCTTTTGCTCTAAATATTTATCACTTAAATGTTGCCTGTATAATTTAAAAGGCCAGTATAAAAGACAGCAAGGCAGCAAATGAATGTGCACAGCTTCAGCAAGGTTACTAAATAACATCATCCTCAATTTACAGATGTGAAAACTGAGATATTACAATCCTTCTCAAGTCACAGTCAGATTTTAGGAAGACACTGGGGCTAAAGCTGTTAATTTATATATATTTATCCAGCAAACTTAATGTACGCATAAAAATATCATCAGATTTGACAAAATAGAGATTTCACCTCTCTCCTGTTTCAAATGTTGGGCTGCAGTGCAGTCAGGGATGCACTTTATGCATGGTGTGAAGGAGCTGCATATGTCTGTCACAAAGTGACTTCGATGATCCATATGTAAAAATACATTTATTCTGGAATTTCTCTCCACACGACCATGCTTTTTCTGAAATTTAACATTTAGTGAGTGGGGAGAACTGCTGTGATGGCTAGTGACAGCTGTGATGGTCAGTAGACTGGGAGGGCTGTTTGCTTTTGGGGGCTTTGTCTTTGTTTGGGTTTTGTTTGTTTGTAGTGAAATAGGACTGCCGAACTGAAATTCTTAGCTTCTTGGGGATCTTTATTTGCATATTTGAAATTATTTTAACAAGCTGCTTTTTATTTGATTTATTTATCGTGAAGAAACAATGAAAAAAGTTTAGCAGTCACCCTTGCTATTTCATCTTTTTTATTTTGCCTTACTAGTTTAAGTGTCATTTCAAAATGATGTATAATAAAAAAGTTGCTATAGTTGATGGATGAATTTTTTAGCCAGTGAAAAATAATGAAATTCCTTTTTACCTTAAAGCTTGCTGTAAAATATATAAATAATGAAATTTATTTAATTGAGAGCTAAATAATTAAAATGTTCTTATTGTTCACCTTTACATGCATTTCTAAAACTGCAGAAATTTATAGTGTGGAAATTCTACTCTCATCTTCCATATTTTTTTTCCTCTCTCCTTATTTGACTAAATTTTTTTAACTGACAGTCCCTCCAACAATAAATTATGAAAACTTTAATGAAGAGGAAAGCTATTTAGATATTTAAATGCATAAATCTCACTCATCTGGCATCCATTGTCTCATTTTTTAGTGACATCAGGTTTGCTTGTTTGGAATTTCATATTTCCAAACAGAAGAGAATGTAAGAGTTCTAATTCAAAGCATCAATCACGGAAAATGAACATAACCTAACGTCACTGCTGAATCAGGCCATCAATTTATTGCTTTGTAAAAGCAATCAGCAAGCTATCAAGCAATAAAGCGTATGGGAAAAGTGCTTCTTTTGAGATAGCTCAGCCATTGACAATGATATACTGATGGAGAATAGCAACTATTTTACAGCATAGTGTACCTATTACTTGCTAAAAGCTCTGAACTGTTCAACAGATGTGAAATATGTTTCTTATTATTATGGATCAATCTAGTTTGTTTAATAGCCTTGTATGCCACTTAGATTCGCTGTCTTATTTAATGAGGTTATATTTGCACTCTCTGGCTCTTTTGTTTTAGTTGAAGGTATGACTTCAGTTTTTCACTTGGTTTTCCAAGGAACAGTGAATACTTAATGTTTTTTTCATTTGCTTACTGTGGCAAGTGCTACAGAGCAAGCTACAGAGCCATTCAAACCCTTTTACTGTACCAAAATAACAAATATTTTACACTGTGCTAAAAAGATTTAATGGAGTTTTTCACAGATGCCTGAAATGCATGCCTTCAGCAGTGTTTTGTTGTTGGTTTTGGCTTTTTATAGTTTTTTTTTCTTCCTTACTCCCATGTCCTGTTTTCTTGTGATAAAAAAGGGAGCTAGAAGGAGTAGGATAGCATATAGTCAGCTCACCTGATTTGTGGTGATGAAGTACATATGTTATATTGGTATAGTGAACCCTGCAATTGTTATCTGCTCTAGACAGGAGGTCCAAAACTAACAATCTCATCTTTGTCATCAATGCTGGGAAAAGCTGATGTGGCCTCAGGGACAATGAACTGTTAGAAATAAAGCATTAAAAGTCTTTGCTACTCTTGATGTGTCCTAAAGGATTGCTGTGGTAGTTGGTACCACGCAGTTAAATTTACTAGACTGCTACCAGAAGTTTTGATGAGCTTTCCAGCAGAATTTTTAATCACTTAACCTTTCCAATTGCATTAAGATGAGCTGTCAGGGGTGTCCTTTCTTAATGCTTAATAAAAACCTCCTCTGTCTCCACACTTTCTTTGCCTTTTAAATTCCAATAAATTCCTAGAACCCTTTTGTTGCCCAGGGAATTTGTAGCCCCATGTTCAGACCATACCTTATTTGCCTAAATGTGCAATTAAAAAAAAATTAAATGACTGTGGATTAACTCATTATTTTGTGCTATCTTTTGATATGATTTGGGGATTTCTAGATTAAGAAAATATTTTTCACAATTACATATAAATCAAGGATTTTCTTGTATAGTCAGTAAATATATGAGTTTATTGTGGTTTTTTACCCAAGTCAGTTCTAAAAAAAGTGTATATTCAACTCCCATTTACAAAATATGGATTGAATAAACATCACAAAGTTACTTTGAGAATAAACAGTGTGCTTATTTGTTGGAGTGAGAGCTCTTCTGGACCCAGGCCCAGAAGAAAGCCAAAGTACAGGGGTTGAACTAAAACCTTTGGATAAGCTGAGATACATGAAGTCACACCAAAGTGAAATAGAAATATAGATTTTTAACTTTTAGTAGAAATATATACTAAGTGCTTTAAACATTGAAAAGCTGCAGCAAAGAGACCTTAAACACAATTCTTACTGCAGCAGTGTTACCTTTTCACAGAATTTCTTTACTTTAGACAAAACATAGATGTACTGTTCACATTTTTTAGATAGTGTTTACATAAACAATAAGAGCTGATAGAAACTATATACACAAATCTGTGTAATACCTATGTAGTGCTTGTGTAAGATTTGCGACCATTAGAATTAGACCAGGATAGGTTAAGAAAAGAAAAACTAGAATCGTGTGTTAATTTTATTGGTCAATTAATAAATATAATCCACACTTCTATAAGTTTAGGGGGGAAGGAGAAGCTTTTTCTACTTGCTGTTTGCCTGCTGCTGCTGCTGCTTGGCCTTATCATGTAACCCATTCGAACTCTACCTTCAGAAAACTATGAGACTACGAAATAAGGAACTTGAGCAGGACAGCAGCCTCCTCTGCTCTTTCACCCTCGTCTGAAAAGGGGGAGTATCCCATCAAAAACCCAACACTTATTAAATTAATAAAAGAATGCAAACTGAAGAATTAATATGGTTACACCCTCTTATGGTAGCATAGTGAAGAGTGGCAGACTAGGAGTAGGAATCACCAATCTTCACGCTAAGCCCTTTTCCTCAGTTTGCAAAGAGTTTTTAAATACACCCTTTACTCTATCATTCAAGTACTGTCTTACGGTACATAAGATGACATGGCCAACATCTTTAACATACAGTTCTGTCTCTCTCAAGAAGCTCCTGAAATTTTCCATTGAAATGTGCTGTGTTCAAATAGCTATTTTTTTCTTATTTAAGGAAATGTGCATAATACATGCATATATCTATCCTAGGGAAAGTACAATCAAATATATGCCTTTCAATATTGCTGCTTAAAGTGATGGTTGTCTTTGATTTCCATGCAATGTCACTCATTATATTTTTGCCATTTCTTTAAGAAATTTGATGTCTTTTACAAATTACTTTCTTCATGGTTGTTGCCCACTTCTCTTATCCTTCAGTATGGAATCTCTTATTTTGAGTTTCTTTACCATCCTGCAAAGAAATTGCCAATGAACACAGGAGTAGAAAACTCTTCTGTTGCCATAACATGAAAGTTCCATAAATAAAGGTAGTGAAAATTAAATTTCCCACATCCTTCTCTTATACATGTGAAATTAAATAAGATTGCACTACTTGAACATCTGCTTTATAAAACTCTAATCAAGACACTGAAAAAAATAGCCAAAAACTAGGCAATTGTAAAAGCAAGATATTTTTCTTGTCTTACTCATTCTAATTGAAAGTACATCTTTCTGCCATCATTGACTTCTCTGTAATTGCCTTTTTTTTTAGGAAGGACTTACTCCCGAAACATAAAGAAGTGGGCCATTTCATAGGTGACTATGAACTGGCAAAAAAGAAATTTTAGAAAATACTTCTCATTGAATAGGTTCTTTGTTTTTACAGTACCTCCAGTTTGTATTCAAATTTCTAATTGTTAGATAGGTAACGAAGTTAGGTGAATGACAAGTAGCTTCAAAAAGCTTCAACACGGGACACCGTGGTCTTGAACAGATGAGTCTGATTTTGAGAACAGCTCAGGCATTTTTTTAAAGTTATTACCCCATTCATTCATGACTTTCTGGAATTAAACGGTTTCATCAAGAAGTATGTTGGCTGAAGCAAGTGCATTAAATACTGTGGCTTGATGTCAGTAAACCTCCCGCAATGAAGGGGAAGTTATACAGGAAAGTCTTTAAGAAATGTGTTTCAAGATGCTCTTTCTAAACCTCTCAATACAATTATGAGATGTGATTCTTTGACCCTCCATAGACTTGGCATTCAATTAAATTTTAATCCATTTGTTAAAAAGAACCCAGAGATTTTTAATTGGCCTCTATGGGATATCAATAGTTTTATTCCTCTGATGTTTAACTGCAACGTTTATGTTTCTGCTTGATGGCACAGGGTCAGCTAAATTCACACTGAACATCTTTTTAGCTTCTTATGTGTTCAAAAATCTTATTAAAAACTCAAGCATTCTCTTAATATAGTATTGTTTGAAACTTCCATAATGAATATGCTTTACAGAATAGGACTAGGAAGCAGATTTTTGAGAAATAAAGAGGGACATGTGTTGTTTACCTCTGGTGTTATCTTTTTAAAATACTAATTTTCCAGTTTTGTCTATTTTCAAGAGTATTAAATGACATACAAAAGTGATTCTGTTTCAAGATTAACAATGCCCACAAAAAGCCCTAACATGAGGATTTAGTACCAATGATAATTTAATAGTTGTGTACATTTATCCTGTAGATACATCCTAACCCTACTTGCCTTTTCATCTTTACTAAACATGAAAATTTAATAGGATATGTATTTTTAGTGTCAGGATTTGGGAATCTTTGATTTTTTTCATGTTTTGTTGACCATAAGCTCCACTGAAAGAAAAGAAGCAAGCATAGAAGTGGTTCTCCATTCTGATGAAGTCATCTAGAGCACTTTTAACTTGTGGATTTGTTTAAAAATTATTCTTACTCAACACTTGCACTTGCCTAAGGAGAAGCCAGGCAATTTTGAACATTTGTCCAAGCATTTTTTTGCTTGATAAGGCTCAAGATTGTAGCTTCTTTTCTTGTGTGCTCAATTCATAGTTGTTGCAGAAATCTTCATTGCCTCTTTTTTAAAATTATATAAAGAGTTTTGTGGCTTGGAATATTAATACAATTTAGAAATCTCTTTTTAAAGAGGGATTAACTTCCTGTAATCATGGATACTCCTCAGCAAATGCTTGATACTCTATTTCCTTTGTATCATTTTGAAAAAAAGTCTTCTGTGAAACAAAGAAAAATAGATTTGTTTGCTCCAAAATGCACTACGATTATTATACCTGATACCCCTGCAACTGGAACAAGAAAAAAGAAAACTTTAAATAACTACTTTCTGCTCTGAAAAAAAATATTATGTCATGAAGAAACTTGAAACAAAACAAAAATCAGAACCATGCTCTATATACTTTTAGCACAGTCAGAGGGAGATTGTGTGTAACATTTAAATTGTTGAAGAATCACTTGCTGATACAGGTTCTCAGCAGAGAAAAAATTGTACAGTATTTATATATTTTTTTGCAATTTTTAACAGATTCACATGGTTTATTTTGCAACACTAAAACATGCTAAACACTGTACTTATCAACTATGTGCAGGTGATTTTTGTAATGTTTTGTAAAACTTGTGGCTGGATCACAGTGAAACTTTCTTTATGCTTCTGTTGTTTGTGTTTTACTTGGTCTTTTTCCATGACTGAAATTTCTGAGATGTGTTATTGTCCATTAGATTCTTATACCTTACACAAGTTGTACTTTCATACAAAAGTTTTCAGATTTATAGACAGATACCCCACTTTGAAGATAATTTATATTTGAAGTACACTGTTGTATAACAGCAGACTTAAGTGATTTAGAAAAATGTAATATGATGCCACAGCTGTCACAGCTCTAAACAGCTTCTATGCCTCATAATAAATGACTACTATATTTAAAGTCAAAATAATTATACGCCTGAAAAAATGGCCTGTGGTAAACAAACTTCTATGGCACACGGAGAAAAGCAGATGTCTAGTTAGAAAATTAAAATTTCATACTACCTAGTATGCTAGATAGTCACAAGTCTGTCTTCACTACTTTGCCAGAAAATTATAATGTACTTATCTTAAGATCTTTTTTCACAGATTTGGGAGTCAATGCATTTTTCCTATGCAGGTTAATCTATGGGGAAAATGATTTTTCACCTTTTCCTCAATCATTTGTAATTACAATTCACTTGTGATCAAAATGTCTGCATCTCCTATCTGTGTTTTACTGAATCATGTGTAGATGATGTAGATGGCATTAAAATGTATGGTAAAATGTATGATGGTTCCTTCTAGATTAATGTTTAAGGTTCGTCTTTCTTAAGAGTACCTCTGTTGCAGAGTATTAGAAGTTATATTTTTCTTCTTTGGGTTTTTTTCCTCCACATTTTCTTTCCTGAGTAAGTCACTTTGCTCAGAATAACTGCTTTTTAACAACTAAGTAACCAATTATCAGATTGGGACTGACAGAGACAGGTAAACCAAGACTGGATCTATTTGTGAGTTTGCTTCATTTGCTAGAGGTCTAATTGTAATTGAAGATAGACACAGCTTTAGTAGTTACAGGGTTTTGTAACATTTCAAATGTAATTACTGCTTTGAAAAAAATGTTCATGAGTGAAATTTGTGCTACTGCAAGGTCTCTCTTAATTAATGTATCTATTTTATTCTACAAGGATTTCTTCTCTGTCCACAAGATTGATTTGAAGACCAACATCTGCTTAAACAATTTGCTCAAGAGAGAAGACAAGCAGTCACTCAAAGCTGTTCTGAGAATCAGCCGAAGTTTAGCAAATGGAATATACAAACACTGCTAGAGGAAAACTTGGGGGTTTTGTTTGTTTGTTTGTTTGTTTGTGGGGTTTTCATTTGTTTTGGTTTTGTTTGTTGGGGTATTTTTATGAAATGTAATGACAAAGAATCAAAGAAAGTCATGCAGGAGATGAGTTTTGGTGTTTACAGCAGGAATGTTACCTGCTTGAGAGGGGATATATATTGACCTGACCCTTATAGAACCCTGAGATGCAGATTTTATTATTTGGTGGAAGCCAGCTTCTTTTGGTAGATGGTTTTTGCTTCATCTTAGATATGTTGTCTGCAGAATTTCTCATTTTCACAAAACCCCACAGAGTTGTGCAGCTCTGTTCTTCTACTGAGGTATTATGAGTTGAGGGTGTAGGAAACAACAACTCTATATTATACATAACTGCACTACCTGATTTTAAAAGACCTGGAGAGGTGTGTTAGAGCTTTTATAACAGATTCGTAAAATAGCACCTTTTTCCCTTGCCCAAAACGTCAAAACTATCACAGGCTGATAGAATGATGGAGTTTAAAAGTGTTTCTAATTTCCTAAATCAGTTTTGTTTGAAATTACTTGTAGATTAAGTTCTTGTGTGGGTGTGGTAGAGCATTACTCCAGTGGTAGTCAGTCCCAGTGACCCAGAACTGATGCAAGGAGGAGCAGCTGGACCTCGACATGGGAAAATCTAAACTGATGTTTAGCCATTGGGATGGTCAGTGGAATGATGGTTCCTGCTTGACTTGATGGCTCTGTTCCTATTCTAGGCCAATTCCCTTTAGAACTCACTCTTGAATTCACAATGCTTATCAAAATAATTAGAATTCAAAAGGTTCAAAATACTATGGCCTTTGTTCTTAATACTGAAATTCAAGTCAACAGTGACACTGGTGAAGCTTGACTATAAAATAAATTATACATAATCCATCTTCTCCCATTTCCCAGCCCTCATCAGAAAAAATACTAGACATTTAATATATATTTTTATGAACAATAATACATTATAGTAACATCAAAACTTGCATTCCTTTAGTGAGTGTAGTGAGTATTTCCTTATTTTTTTGACTATCCACTGTCATCATAGGCAGAATCTCTCAATCTTTCTTTTTGTCATCACAGACAAATACAGGCTTTTTTAGTTTTTCTCAGGAAATGAAAGTGATTGTATTTGCTGAACCAGTGATATTTATCTTACATCGATGAAACCCTTTCAAAACTTCCTGTGCCATTAGTTCTGAAGCTATGTTTACGGAAAAATCCTTATACACAATAGAACTGTATTTTAGAGCCATTCAACGGGAAGCATTAACAGTAGACCATATTTGTGTTTTTAGCCTCTACCCTGCAAAGAACACCTAAGAGTACTCTTAAGTCATGATCATGCCTAAAATATTTTAAATAAAAAAATAACCCACAGGAAAAAAAAAAAGAAGAAGGAAAGTGTTTGGGCCTTATTTTTACCTAATGTCTTTTGGTAAAGGAAGATACTCCCTTTTTCTAGGTTGTTGTAGGAGACATTCATCACGACCCTCTGGAAACCACAGGATTGCTGGGAATTAAGGTCTAACAGTCTTCTCCTCACAGGCCCTTTTCTACTTTGCGACTGTCTGTGGTAGCACAGGTATGATGTGTTACAATATTATGGAACACGTAACTGTGATGTAAGATTAGAGAATGATCACTAAACCCTTTACAGCATTGTTCCAATTGCTTGTGTCTGTATCTATATGATCTTCATAGTTCCTTGTTTTGTTTTGTTTTGTTTTGTTTTGTTTTGTTTTGTTTTGTTTTGTTTTGTTTTAAGAGCTGTATCCTTACAGTATTAAAAGTGTTCATTTCACAGTCATAAGATAAACATCAATCAAACATCCCTCATGAAATATTATGTCATTCTGTTCTGAGTTACATAATGGCAATCTAAATCTGACTAACTAAAAGTCTCTTTTCATTACTAGCTGGTGCTATAAGGATATTACACCAATTTCATCACCACCCTAGTTTTCAGGAAGCCAAACTCATGTTTTCTTGTTGAGACTGTCATCCTGATTTCAACCTGCTGTTAGGCATTGCACAAGTTCTCCTGAGACTGTCATCCTCACTTCAACCTGCTGTTAGGCATTGCACAAGTTCTCCTGACAGGCTGCTTGTATACTGCTTTCCATTCTTTCCACACTGTAAGACTGTATGTTTACTATGGTGGACTATTTCTGTGTTCCTGTACCATGCTTGTTCTCTGTGTGGACATTACTTTATCAGTAGTTCATGTAGGACTTGACAAATGAATTTTTGGTCTCTATTAAACTATAAATAGCTGAGCACTTTAAAGAAGTCTGTAGTGCAGCACTGTGTAAAATGAAATGAAAGACAACAGCATAGACTTCTTCATGTTCTTTTCTATCTAAAGGATTCTTTTGTACGGTCACTCTCCAATAAATTTCAAGCATAGAGAAGGAGGATGTCATGCACCAGATTTTTAGATGCCAACGTAGTTTACTTTGATGACGGTTTCTCTTCTCCTTCTCTTAGCTCTTGAGTTGAAATTGCTCACTGTGAAAAGCATCTCAGTCCTTGACTGCAAGAGAGCGATACTATTTCATGGCCTTTTCTTCAATCATCTTCCATCCAGGAGAATCAGATCTATTAAGTACTGCTCTGGTACTTTGACATTCAACTCTAATATGACACTTCTTTTTTTCTTGACCTGACTATAACTGGGTTTTGAAAGACTGTGCTAAAAATTATTAAGGTGTATTAGACGTGGTAGGAAAAGTAAAGCTTATTAGATGAACAATGACAAAGGTAAATCTGATTCAGTTGTGTATGAGCTAACACAAAACGTAAACCTAAGAGTAAATATATTCAAAAGACTATATTCCTTCCTTTCTTATGTTGAGGTCATCTGGCATCTGTGACTGCCTTTCTTCAGAGACCCTTTATAGTCTGAATTCTGGTAGTGCACACTCCAGGATGCAGAACAAATAAATATATTTACTTTGTAAAAGAATTGGATATAAACAACTCACGTCTCCTACTTGGTCTCTCTCTTTGAGCATATTATAATATACTCCAGAGGAAGTGTTTTTAAAATTTGCTGTCTGCAGTGCAACAGTCTCAAAACTGTAGAAGTAAAAGTCACTGACTGGAATTTCTAGTGAGCCATTAACTTCCTCACTTAGTCACCACTGCCTAAAACTGGAAGAGATCTTGAGGATTATAAATTCTCTTGCTGATGTAAGATTCTACCTCATATGATAATAGAAATATTGTGTGCTAAGGATTATGTCTTAAGATCAATTTCTCTCAAAAAACATTGAAATTTGCTAGTGCTGCTGGAGACCTCAGAATCTAAATGATGTAAAGGATAAAACTGGTCAAAGTTTGCAATTCACATAATGATTTCAAAATATTACTAGAATTCTGTTTCATACTTTTTAACTATCTTATCATATTTTCAAAACTCAGGAAAGCAGAAATGGTTTTTTAGCTGCTTGCAGATTCAGAGGAATTTTAAGGAATGCATTACATCATTGTATTTTTCGTCACAATTTCCCTACTATGTTTCATTCTTCACTTTTTGTATTATTTCTCTCCCTTCTAGGTTGCATGCCCTTTGGTGCTTTTCTCCTTTTACAGTACCAAACCTCTATGGCGCTCTTCTGTCTTTGACCAGGTTAATTCAGATCTGATCTGGAGATGCTCACACTTCGAAACTTGCAGTGCGGTTTTTCTCTCCTTTTATTTTAGGGGAGGTGTTTGGAGTTTTTACATTTCTCTTTTGACCCTCATTAATAGCAGTACTCACATCCAGTGTTCTTCTGAAACCCTCAGCCTTTATTATTATAATCCTTACTGTTATATCCTTATAACCTTACTGTTCAGACTATGATAGATTTGAGAACTTTAGCTTGAAAGTTAACCTGAATTCAACTGAAGAAGGGACAGCTATTCTCTTTATTGTAGCTTCTGTCACACTAAATATCTGTTCTGAAAAGCTTACCAGGGATGTCACTTATGGAAGCTGTGAGTGATGGAAAATGCTGTCATGATCGTGGCACTGCATCCTCTTAAAAGGGTATCCCAGTGCAGTTAAGACAAAATTAGTATTAGCGGAATAAAAATTTGTGATGTAGTGTAAAAAAACCATGTTAGTCATCTGCATAATGATGTTTGTGTTTCATATCTGACAATTCCACATCTGTCTTCAAGACAAAGGGAAAATGCGTCAGAATTGCATCTAAGCATAAGCAAGTTAAGGACTTACACATATATTTGAGAAATGAATAACTCATTAGTCAGAAAATGGCTTAAAGCCCCAAAATTTTCACACTTTGTCAATACTTTTAGCAAGAGGAAAACAATCATAAATATGTTTCAGTTAAAGATATTTTCAATTGCTTTGTTGATATTATCTGAAGGACAGAAAATTTACATTTCATTAGTTTACTACTTCATTAACAGAATTCAAATTTGTTGTCAGAAAGTGTAAACAAATGTAAACACAGTTTATTCTACTGTTAATTTCATTCAATTTTCCCTTTATAGGTTTAATCATATAATGCTTTTTAACCTTATTTAACCTTATTATAACTGGAGGAATTTCCTATTCTCTTGTAAAGTAAATGAAGAATGAAAATGGAAATCTTCATCTGAAATGATCTGATCAAGTTATCTGAGTGTCAAAATGGAGACATGGAATTTTCTCCCTGTGTCAAGTAGAAGACCTTTTAAATTAAATTCGAATATTTCTGTAATAGTCAAAATATGACTGTCTACCATTCTGATATTGTATTGTCATTAATCTCAAGAAAATAAATTCTAGGTTAGTATTCAAATGTTTCAGATAAAGCAAATTAATTTGTAGATTAAACTGTGTGGAACATGCTCTGTGCCAAGGTAGCTGTGACACTGGTGTTAGGTGATCCTCTTCCTCATAGAAAATACGACTAATTCATAAGTAATCATTAAAGTAATCACATTTTAATAGTCTGTGGTATGGCCTATGTTTCACAATATGTTTTTTACATACTAATTCAAATTTGTTCTGATGTTATGACAATGTGAGAGAAAAGGGTATGCTCAAAAATGGCTTAGCCGTAATCCTGTAGAGTTAAGGCCTGGAGAACTGAATGCTTTGATCTTATTTATCTCACTGATAAACTTTACATGCATCTCTTTTGTTGTTATAATGAAGATATTTGTATTGTTAGTGCCTCTATTTCTAGTTCACAAAATAAATCTCTATAGATTGCTCTTTCCCACTACCAGATATTGCTCATTGTTGAACTACTGTCTGTATTCTAGTAAAAAAAACATGCACAGTTGCAGCTCAGTAGTCTTGCTATGCTGCAAAGTTTTTTTTAATGAAAGAAAAAAATACCTGTAAAAGGCAAAAATGCAGCCTTATATATGCAACCTAGTATGTTGCATCATTGATCCCTTCTCATCGTTGATTTCTACAAGGCAGAGCATCTGTAATGCAGTTTCTTCAGCTGAAAGCATGAAGGAATGTAGTAGATTAGGGGTAGATTAGGGGACAGAGAGCCATTGCTTTAGACCCTCATGTTTTTGTGCCAACCTCTTAAACTGGCGTTGGGTAGCCTCTCTGAAATGCCGTGTGCTCCTTATTGTACCTGTTTGAATGGAATAGGATCTGCAGTTTTGCCACCCTATTGTTGGTACAACTTCATATTTACCTAAGCAAGATGTAACTTTTCAGAGAAAAATTAATTAGGACTAAGTGAACATCTTTGGATGAGACAGTACTGAAATTGAAAAGGGCAGTATTTCTCCCTGTAATTTCCTGTCTGTTTCAACTTAATATTTATTTTAACATTGCTATTAGACTTCTTTAGAAAGTCAATTAGTTTTAAAATTGTAAGCCTTTTGGTAGTCTTATCGAGCCCTGTGACACCAAAGAAGAGTATTGCAGTGTGAGCTATAACATTAAGTTGCTAGAGCAGTGTATGGTCCTTTAGGAAAGAAAGGCCTTGGAGGATGTTTGAAAAGGAAAGTGGCAGCTGAATAGCAATGTCCCCAAAGCAAATACTTCAGCAGGAATAGCAGCATAAAAGATCTCCTCTGCTAAGGGCCATATAAAGCAAATGTACTGTCTAGACATAATTCAGCCTGCCTATATTGATAAGATGACATATTTTCTAAAAATATTTTCGTTTTTATGGTTTGCATACCAACAGAAAATAGCATGAAGAGTAACTTAAACATTTTATAACATTTGTGGAAACTCAATGAGTGTCTTTTTCATATGTTGTCCTTAAATTTTATTTCTAGTTTTTATATGTTAACATTTGTCATGTCTGCCCTAAAACACACTTTTTGAGGTGATATTGTCTCTGTTTTGGGCACCTATATTAAAGAAAGAATACATTAAGCCATATATTTAAAATAATATAATTAATTAGAAGCAAAGTCACATGGGAAAAAAACCCAAAACAAATCCTTCAAACAAGGTAAATTAATTCTTTATCCTGAATACACTTCATTCTGATACATTGAACCTAATCTGCACCAGAGTTTGCCACTTTAAGCCAAATCCATCACATTAAATTGGTGAGAGAGACAAATGTGTAAGCAGAAAATATCACAAGAATGTGCAATACATGCTGCAAGGGTCCACTGAAGTCAGGTCTTTCTCTCAGTCATTTTAAGACAGATTAAGAGCTTGGCTTACACAAAAATCAGGTACATTAATTCACAGTATTCTGTTGTGAAAGCACAAGTCTATGTCTCAAGTATGAATAATGGTCATTTTCCTACACACTGCTCTCTTCAGGACAATTTGCTTTCTATATAGTACTAGTAGGCCACTGTGAGGACAGCAAATGGTTTTTTTTCAACAACTATTCTTTCAGCTTCTTGCATGGTATCTCTAAAGTTACAGACATTTGTTTCTTTCTATATAAAGAGTTCTACAGAGTAATTTATGGAGAACCTATTGTCAACAGCTCTGAATAGTGGGGGTTCTTCTGCCTTCAGAAATATGCATTTAATTGCTAAAATGTATAATATAATTCTTTATAATAATATAATATAATCACTTTGGCTGTGAAATTTAGGAAGATTTTTGGGGCAAGGAAAGATGTGTAGGGTATGTGTGAGAAGCGTTAATGAAATAACACTTTAGATTTTATTTGTATATTTGTATATTGCAAAAAGAAACTAGAAAACTCTATTCTGACTTGATACCATGTATTACCTTGTTGTATTCATGTGATTTCATGTGACACTGCACAATAAAATTAATCATGTAGTAAGTCAGTAAGCAAAGCAGTTGCCAAAGGAGACAATGTCGCTTTAAAGATGTATAAATGCAAAAGGATGGCTGACACCTATAACAGATTTGAATATCCTGTTTTTCTTCCTTTTTCTGGCTAATGATGAACACTGGTTATTCACAAATGAGCAATTTTTCTTGCTATTTTCAAAAAGAAGCAGATAGTCAATAATAGGTCTTGTGACCAGGATACATCTCTACAGACAGCAAAGTTTCAAAGGAATTGATACACAGCCATTATTAAGGAGAATAAAAGAAAAATGAAACTCTTTTGCATGATCACTCTGTTTATGTACTACAAGAATAGAACCTAGTTTCAATGTTGATAAACTCCAACATGAATGGTAGCAAAAACAGACAATCTCAGTAAAATAAAAGAAATTACAGGAGCCCAAAGTATCTCAGTATATTTTCCAGATGTGAAAATAAGTAGACTGTTATCCATCCAAAGATAATTAGTTTCAGTGGTAGAAAAAAAAGGATTTTTTTGGTTCTATTTATGTCATTTAGAGAGCTCATGAGCCAGCATTACCTAGGAAAGTGATGGGACACATCCCACCTATGTAACGATCTATTGCTAGAGCCGTCTTTATCATGTACTCAGTGCAACTCATAGGCAGCAGCATTATCCAAAAGAAGTGTGCTTCTTCATATAGGAGGACATCTGCCTTCACCTGAAAGTGGGTAGTTTTCAAACAGGAAAGAAGGGTATACAAATTCTTTGTTTTCACATTAGAGCAGCTGCATCTATTTGCTCTTGTGTAAGAACAGTTAAAGACTGGCACAATTGCTTTTTACCAGATGTTTGTGTATTTGCCTTATCATTCCTTGTATTTAGTATTATACTTAACTTTGTAGTTTCATAGTTCTTGTTTTGCCTGTTGTGAGTCCTATTCACATTAGGTCATATAATTAATTGGGACGACTGAGTCTAATGAATCAGGTAACTGATTTTGCAGATCTTTATCAAGGTATGGTTTTCACACAACCACAGTTCTATCTAACACTTAAGATAACCTGTTTCAAGTTGCCTTGTAAGCTCTTTGTTACTAATCCTGTTCTTTAATTCACCTTGCACTCTGTGGACGTCTTTGTAAGTCAGATATCTTATCAAAAGTGTATGTATTAAGGACAGCAAATAACATTCAGCAAAGGGGGCATTCCAGGAGTAATTTTGCTACTTTTTTCTTTTTTTTTATAGCCTCTTTTGCTAAACGGGCATTTCATGGCACCCTACTAAAGAACATAAAGACTCATATTTAGCCTATTACAGATGTGCCTTCATTACTACAGACTCAATGGACCTGGCTTTGTCAACCAAACAACGTAAGCTACATTGCAAGTTTTTTCTGAAGCAGGCTGGTTACACTGACTTCAGTCAAGTTATCCTGATGGTGTTGGTGGTTTCTGAGTGGCAAAGAAATCTCAAAAAGCAGGCACGTAGAGGATGTTGTGTGTAAACCCCTGTTGTTAGCTAAGCACTACACAGCCAATCATTCACTCCTCCCACTGGTGGGATGGGGAACAGAATGCACCCTGTAAATTTATGAGTTAAGGCTAGTTCAGTAAGGAAAAAAAAGATGAAAGAGAAAGAAAACGAAACAGAGTAAGTGATGTAGAACAATACCTCACCACCTCCCACAAGGACATCGTTGCCCGGCCTATCTCCAAGCAATGGTTACCTAACCAAACTCATATCCCTCAGGTTAGTTTTTGAGCATGATGTTATATGCTATGGAATATCCCTTCGGTCAGTTTGGTTCAGCTGTCCTGGTTGTGGCTCCTCTCAGCTTACATACCCTCAATGTACTTGCTTCCAGGTCAGCGGGAAAAAGAAAATCTTGATACTGTATGAGTGCTGCTCAACAATAGTCAAAACACTCGTGTTATCAACACAGTTTTACTCAAAAATCCAAAGCATAACACTATATGGGGTGCTATGAAGGAAATTAACTCCATCCCAGCTAGAGCCAGTACTGCCAAGAACACCAAATTTTGTTTGCAAATGCAAATCTCTGGGCTTAGAGGAATGCTAATTAAGTTGGTGATCTGCAGAGAAATCAAAAAAGACTAAGCCTTTATACAACAGCTAAATAAAGATGATTTTTTCTTTGCTCTGTGAATTATTTTTCACTCTTGCTCATTTTAAATATACAGTTTTTCTTGGGCCTGATTTTGTCTCTCCCCCATCCCTTTTCCAGGTTTTCCTTTCTAGTCTTTACATAATTGTCTTCCATTTTTTAATCTGAGCCAAACCTTATTTCTTATTCTTAACCTCTCGAATGAACCTAAGTTGTTGAAATGACCCTAATGAGCTGCTTTTTCTGTTACTGGTCTTCTAAGATTCAATTACCTTAGTTTGTGTCTGTACACATGTATTTCTTTCAGGCAGTATTTCAGGCTTCTTATTTCAACCACTACATTAGAAATTCTCTTACACTTTTGGAGAAACTATGAGAAAAGAGGTATATATATTACATATATTAATATTATTAGTAATAAATAATTCCTTCTACTGATATCTTCATTTTAAGTACATCTTTTAGGTTAATCCATAAATCCTAACTATGTGAGGTTTTTTTCTCACTCCAGAGTTTTCATCAAAGTTTTTATTTCTTTTTTTTTAAACACTACTTCCTTGTAAATATTTTATGAACCCTAACTTTAATGAATTTGGGAAATAGGTGGATTTTTACCCATTTAGGTATGCATAGAGTTTGTAAATCCTTTCAAAATGATTCAAAATTACTTTTGGATGAATTTGTATTTTGTGATTTTAAGATCTAAGATTTTGTGAGCTACTAAAGATAGAAATTAAAGCTGGTTTTCATTAGAAAACTAGAATTCCAGCTGATCAATAGGATAAAGAAGGCATCATTTATTCTGATGCATATACTGGACCTTCAATGAGTAGCTGTTCAACAAGAAACCATAACCAAGTCTGGAATGCAGACCATTTTGATTCAAGTTCCTTTTAATCCATGGTAAGGGGACAAAAAAAAAGATTCCATTAGCCTAGAATAGGTTTCCAAATATGGTAATTTCTCAATATAAGCAGAAGTTAACCTCTAGAAAATAGATTGCAGTGTGAGGAGTTCAGATTTCAAACAGATTAAACTATTCTATTCACCATGTATCCTCTCCGAAAAGCCATTGAGCAGGCTGATGGCATTCTCATGTTGTCTCGATATTTCTGGGTGGAAACAATGGTTTTAAGTGCTGGTGTGATAAAGCAGTAGCAGGATTAAATTCTAAACTCTAAAGATTTTACAGTATCTACAAACATCAAACTCTTTCCTTTCCCTCTAGCTCTCTTTAATTGGGCAGTAATAATTTTGAACCCAATCGGCCTTGGATGACTGATCTACACAGCCCATTGTGTCAGAATGGGTATTTTTTGCTCCGGTGAAGCAACCCATACTTTTTTTTAGATAAGCATGAAAGGTTAGTGATGACTAAGCAGTCATCAGAGGACAAAAGTTGTGATGGATGTCTGAGTTCTGCTTCTGCACTCTTTCAGTCCAGAGAAGAAGTGGGATTTTGGCTTATAAAAGAGATAGGGACAAATTTTTAGCAGACACCATTGTGATAGGACAAAGGGTAATAGTTTTAGGCTAAAAGAGTGGGGATTTAGGTTAGGTATAATGAAGAAATTCTTCCATGCGAGGGTGGTACTGGCACAGGTTGCCCAGAGAGGTGGTAGTTGCCCTATCCCCATAACCATTCAGGGTCAGGTTGGATGGGGCTCTGAGCAACATGATCTAGTCGAAAATGTCCCTGCTCATTGCAGGGAGCTTGGACTAGATGACCTTTAAAGGTCCCTTCTAGCCCAAACCAATCTATGAATCTCTGATTCTGGCATTTATACAGTGTATGCCTACTATTAGGTGAGATGACTTTAACCTGCGCAAATTTTGGCACTACGCAGTTCCCTGCCAAGTATGCTAGCTGCCATGAGCCAGGAAAACAAAAGAAAAAAAAAGGAAAGAGCATAATAATAAAAAAAAAAGGAAATCTATTTATTTATTTTAGGGGGCAAGTCTTCCAGACATATCACGCTTCCTCAGGAATTTCATGCATCAGTGAAAAATAAGTTATTATGCTTTTCTGCTCAAGAAAATAATTTGGAGCATAATTCACAGTTGTGTAAGACAATTACTGAGATCGATTGCATACTATAGGTGTCTTGCTACAGTTTGCCTTAGTCTTTCTTACTGTGCTGATTCCAAGTAAATATGCTTAGCTGAAAGATACATGCAATACAGAAAGATTCATCTCATTATTAACAGCTTCATTCCTGATTTAATTTAACCACAATAATGATATATATGTTGAACCTGCACACTAAAATTGTCTGTCATGAAAGAGAGTGGGCTGAAAGAGAAGTCATAGTTGTGTCAGTGAGAAGATAAAAAACATAATGTCTCTGTTGGTGGATTTTATTTAATCAGTGTGAGGAGAGGGAATAGAGAGTTATACAAGCCCTGGTTAGTGCTGACAAGAAAAGGGAAGGAGAGTGAATGGATCATCCAGCCAGAAAGCATAAAGAAGATTAGTGTGAAGCTGAGTTTTCAGAAGGAAAGTTTCATGAACTCATAGGATGGTTTGGGCTGGAAGGCATCTTAAAAATCATCTCGTTCCAATCCTCCTGCCATGGTTAGAGACACCTTCCACTACACCAGGTTGCTCAGATCTCCATCTCTCATCTTGAACACTTTCAGGGTTGGGGCATCCACCAATTCTCTGGGTGTTCCAGTGTCTCACTACCGTCACAGTAAAGAATTTCTTCCTAATATCTAATCTGAACCTACTCTCTTTCAGTTGAAATCATTATCCCTTATCCTATCACTCCATGACTTTATAAAAAGTCCATCTCCAGCTCTCTTGTAGACTCCCTTCAGATACTAGAAGGCTGCTGTAAGGTCTTCCCAGAGCCTTCTCTTCTCCAGGCTGAACAAACCCAACTCTCTCAGCCTGTTTTCACAGGAGAGGAGCTCCAGCCCTCTGATCAACTTGATGTCCCTCCTCCAGACCCACTCCAACAGACCCATGTCCTTCTTATGCTGAGGGGCCCCAGAGCTGGATGCAGTACTCCAGGTGGCGAGTGGAGCAGAGGGGCAGAATCACCTCCTTCAGCCTGCCTAGCCACATTTCTTTCGATGCAGCCCAGGTCACAGTTGGCTTTTTGGGCTGCAAGCGTATATTGCCGCCTCATGCTGAACGTCTTGCCAACCACGGATGCCTCTAGCCATGTGCAGGACCTTGCACTTGGCTTGATTGAACTTCATGAAGTTCATGCAGGTGCATGTCTCAAGCCTGTCAAGGTCCCTCTGGATGGCATCCCTTCCCTCTGGTGTGTCAGCTGCACTATACAGCTTGGAGTCATTGGCAAATTTGCTGGGGATGAAATCAAAGCTGTCATCATTGTCACTGACAAAGATTTCAAACAGTGCCAGTCCCAATACTGACACCTGAAGAATACCACTTTTCTTGAGCAAGGACGGGCCTTCCTCTGACCTGAATTTGGACTGCAGGCAGGGAAAGAGAGATTGCTGTGCCAGGAGGCCCTGCTCTTTCTTTGTTGAATTTACTGTGACACCTTTACCCCCTTTTCTTTCCCACGTTTGGATATCTGACATAAGGTGGGAACAAAAAAGGTCACTGAAATAGAATTGGGCATAGATGAGAGCTCAACAGGAAAATTTGGGGAACCAGAGATGACCTGTGTCTGCAGAGAAACAGAGAAGGAGTGTGTATTGGAAAAGCAGTAGAGTGGATTTGGTGATGGGAGGGTAAAATATTTTAATACTTTATAATTATTTCAAACTTACATTTCAATAACCATTTCAGTATTTGGTGGTGTACAATAATGTTAATAATGGCTGATTCCTGTCTATTTATCAGTAATGAGTTGGGTGCTATAAACTCTCCATTTCTTCCAGAATAGAGAGAAATTAGAACAGTGTTGAGTACTCCCACATACTCGGTATGCTGGAATTTTGGAAATTATTCAGAAAAATAAAACAGAAAAAAGATCAACCGGGGAAGCAGGCTAATAAGTCAAGGACTCTCACAAACATATGCAAAAGTTGTTCAGAATCCTGAATTTCCCCACAAAACAGCAGTTTCAGCAACACAGAATAAATATTTCTGCTAAAGCGAAACCAGAAAATGTTACCAAACAATGGATTCTAAGCAACAGATTCGTCTTATCAGAGAACTTGCAGCCTGTTTTGTTCTGTTGAGACTCCACTGACTCGAATTTCAACTGTCATATACATCAACAGATTGTTGTGGCTGTGATGTAGATCAGAAATGATCACGGACCTCTGAACAGATTTATATAATGTCTGCACTCAATAAAACAATGATATTTCAAGGAGAAATGTCAAACTCATGTAGACATTAATTTGATTGCATATATACATTACTATTATACAGTATTATGTACAGCACAATAGCTAGAACATTTTAAATAAATAATATAAATAAATATTCTACATATATACAATAAATGCATAAACAGTATTATGCAGAGCATTAATAGCTAGAACATTGAGTTTATTTCTGTAGCTGTTTTTGGTTTTGTAGTAATATTTATTTCTTTTTTGAGGTAATTGCTTGCAGGCTCTTCAAACCACGTGTAAAGAACAATTTTTAAAAATTTTGTGAATGAGTCTTCAAAGTAGTTATCAGCATATGTTTTGTCAGCAAACATTCTAATTTTCCTTCAAAGCATTTGGTTTGCTAGATATTTAAAAGAGAGAATAATGTTACATATAGAGAAAACGAACAGTCCTCCTCTACTCTTGCGCACATTGTCTGGACATTATACTTTGTATGTCTAATGTTGCATTACTGATATTAGAGATGAAGGAAATTATTATGCAGCAAAATAAGAACAAATTGTGAAATTGTTTGAATTCAGACAGGTTGTAAATTATGCAATTGCATCTGCATCATAGGACTCCTGCTTGCTATTTTTATATGCAAAGTATTTAATGTTTCTCTATTTAAACTTACAGTAAGTTAGCACTTTCTCAATGGATTATAAATTGCATGTATTATTTAACAAGGTCCAATGTGAAATGTTTGCTAAAATGTATGTGTGGAAGATGTTGTTGTGCTCAGTCAAATTAGATTTGAATGGTTGTGTTGATTCATGCAAATTGTAAGATAGGAATTGTGTCCTTTAAAAAACAGTAGACAGTATATTTTCTAGAAATTACTCTTCACACTGGAATGTCTTTGCTAATCTAAAGTTGATCTGCAGGGACATATTTGCATCCTTATGAGAACTGTGATTAGCAAAAACTGTTTTAATTTATTATAATTTACAAAAAAAACCTCAACTGTTATCACCAAAATGGTGAATTGGTCTGGAAATCAAAAATATGTGTTTTATAAATTAAATTGATCCATGCAGAACTTTAATTAGTTGTAATGTAGATTGCCTCAAAATGACAGAGTGATGGAAAGCTTTGCTCTGTCTAAAGTATGATATTTAGACAGAGTATTTTTAAGACTCTGTTTCTCATCTTAATGCAACATTGGACATTCTCTTTGAATACGTTATGTACATTAAAACCATTAAATTATTCTTGATTGCAGACTCTTTTTTTGTCATTACTGAAATAATTGAGATTTTTTTCCACTATATATAATTTACTTTTCTTTGAACCAAACTTGGCCTGATAAATAGGCTGTGGAAGAAATCAGTGATATTATTGAAATAAAGTACTACTATTTGGCTGATTTCTTCTGACTCATTTATGGAGCAATAGGCTTTTTACTCAACTAGCTTTAGCCATGTTGAGGATGAAAAGCATGATTATCATTTGACTGTATCATTAAAACAATAAATAAATCAAATGCTCGAATTTTTACAGCAGTGGGCAGTAGAAGAAGAATCCATCTTGGAGTTTTGAGACTGTGTAGCGAAAACAATAACTAATTGCTGATTAGAAAATAAAGAACTGTACTTAACTGTACTGGGATCTCAATTATATGGTGCAGGGAAGCAAAGGATGAGTCATTCTTCCCCAAAATGCTCATGTTCAGTTCTAATAGCTGTAATCATCTTTCCCGACATTAATACTTCTGTGCTCTGAGACTATTCAGAGCTTAAACTCCTTTTTGCCCTACTCTAAACTCTAGGTGATAGCACTGAGCTTTCATCAGTGAGACCAAACAGGACCAATGAGAAGAAAAGTAGGGTTCCAGCTGTTATTTTTTTATACAACTTTGATCATTAAGGCAATATATTTTTGACAATACAATACAATGAGTATTTATCTTTACCGTAGATGTCTTGTTTCTCCTTGAGACTCCTGCTAACAAATTTTAAAACAGTAAGTTTTATGATGCCCATGAATATTTACTTCTACACAAAGACACTTTTACAGTTCAGGTATGTGAAAACGCATAAGCTATCAATTAAATTTTCTCCATCGATTTTTCTGAAAAAACCCAACACAATATAAAGCAGCAAAACTTCTGCTACAATAACTAAGAATCAATATGCATCTTTCTCCTATTGGACTTCACATGTGATATATTCCAGGGATCAACGGCCTCAGGAGGAGTTAGTGTTAGATATCCACTCATTTCACCTTAGAGTGTTGTTGAACATAATTGGTGATGTGTTTAAAAGTTTTGTATGTTCACCTAATTTATGTTGTACATAAATTATGTATGCTACATCTAGAATTAAGGTGGAACAGAATTTCTTACTACATGAATCTTACTCTTTAGTAATAATATCTATTTTATTTTTAATATGGCAAGACTGAGATATTTGTGACTATTCTGTGTTTGCAACTATTTAATTGAGACTACAAGATGCTACAACACTTAGCAGCTGTATGTCATTATTTTAGTTGGACTATTAGATGGAAATATATTGGGTCCTCAGTGGTGAATATCTCTGCATATGCGAGTATTAATTTAAAAACAATCAATGCTGCAGGACATAAATTTCCCTTTCATTACATTAGAAACCATACTAGATGGATGTTGAAGGTCTGCACAGTGTTTGGGTAATATGTGCAGATGTAAGATGCATGGTGAGGAGTGTATTTTGACAGGTCAGATTTACCAATCCTATCACCATTTATTTTAGGAGACTCTGCTTTGTCTTCAGTTAATTTATAAATGGGCTCTTGTAGTCCTAAAACACAGAACTAAATCTTAGAGAGTATTTTAAGACATATCTTGACTTGCATATTAAGGAGCTATGAAAATATCTATTGTCTTTGCGACTACTGTGCACAATATCTATTTTGTAGCAGTACTTTTTAACAGGTCTTGTAATTCCACACACAGGATGTTGTTTTACAACAGCAACATCCACTAGGCATTTGAAATTTTTTGTGTTAATTTTCATGTCAAAAATGTTTGAAGTAATTATATGGTCTCACAGGTAAAATCCAACTGCTAATAGAAGCAAAAGTCTCACATCTCTGTGGGGGTAAATACACAGTTAGTAAGAAATATACCTGTAGTTGAGCATTTTCCATATTTTTAAAATTATAATTATCCCCTTAACTCAGACTCGACATTAATACTTAATACAGCATCACAAACCCTTGTGCTCAAAGCTTCAAAATATAAATTTTATGTAAGTCCAGTAAAGAAATTAATCACAACAGGTCATGGTTGCTTATTCTGGTAGTAATAAAAATATTTTAAAAAAAAATTGTGCAGCAAGACTCTCTCATGGAGTCCTACTTTGACTGAAAAACCAATTGTTTAAATTTTTTCTCCTTCTTGCAGATATACTGACCTATGTCTACATAGCCTTCTTTACATTTACCACTTTCTTTTTATCTTTAAATGCATTTATTTAGGAACCTTAGAATTCTTTTGCCATATCCTGCTTCATTTATTTCCATGTGCCTTCATAGATATATCAAGTTTTCACCATACAAATTGTTTTCCCCAAAGTACCTAAGGAACTCTAATTACCAGACATTCCTTTCCCTATTGAGGGAAAACTGGAAAGGTTATAGGTTTATTTTCCTTTTGCTCTCCTTCTACTGCAAATAAATATGTCTGAATCACCAAAATACCCTCAAGTTTTTTTGGGGGGACTGGCTTTTATACACTTCTCTGACAGTATGTGCTGAATTAGAACACATACTTTAATTTCTCTGAGGTGTTTGTTTTGTATTTTGAGGGTTTTTTGGACACCACACTCATTCTTATAGCTGTCTGTGCCACCCTATGCAATCTGCCTCTCTTCTTGACCAAATATTTTCCTGATATTCGTAGTTCTAGAAGAATTCCTGAAACATACATTGTTCCTGGCAGAAATGGGACATAATGGAAGAAAGTCTTAGTTATCTTCTCCCCACATTGTTCCTGGGGCTGTGAATCTCAAGCACAGGAAAGTGTTAAAAGCCCTGAGACATGTAAGTTCTTTAGAAGATTTGTTTCTTGACCTTTTCTATTGAATGACATATTACTTATAAATAATCATATACTTATTTTCTTTGGAGACACTAAACTACCTGAATTTTTGTTTGCTTTACCACACCATAGTCTGTAGAAGACAGCAAATGCATATTAAATGCATAGAGACTCATAAAATAGAGTAACACTAATGGAACTGTATGATGACTGATATATATGAAATGATGACTGTATGTTTTAGGTGTGAGTACACCAGGAATTTGGAGTTGCACTTCTAGCAAGGTGTAAACAACATACATAAAGCTAACACAGTATACAAAGCATGTGTCAATCACAGGTCTTTGCAATAGACATGAGGTGAGTCTGTTTGCCTGCATGGCATAAGGTGGCAGGAATTAAATATAAAGCTCAAAAACCACAAAAGCCTTTACAGTATCCATTTGTGCAAACTCTCAATATTAGTAGTACCTCAAGAAAAGAAAAAGATTATAAATTTCAGGGTAAGGTGATGATGCCTGGGGTGGCCTAAGGCATCAGTGAAGAGACTAACACTACTCCTTCAGAATGAAAACAGTACAATTTTTACTTTATTGTGCAGTGAAACTTTTAATTGCAGCACCACAGAACATATTTTATATATCTTTAACATTCTGTATCACCAGTGTTTAATTCAGACAGATTTATGTAATTGTGTGGTGCGTTGAATTGTCCGGCTTCTCTCAGATCCAGCCATAGATGACCATTATGACAGTCCAGCAAAGTTGGGCTCTTTTCTGTCATTTTAGGTAGTAAAGTGAAAAAAATCTGCTGCCTTTCTAGTGAATTCACTTCTCTGCTAATTGTCCCCTGAGGAGCAGGGTGTCAGCAGCAAATCCTACCAAATCTTGCATAATGATTAAAAATGGAGAAACCAAGGCAGCTAAAGTAAAGGTCATTGTATAATCTCCATTTATTGAAACAAATAGAGTTAATCACAGTACTCCATCTCTTGCAGATATCTTCAAGTGAGGCGTTTTTATTCTCAAGAACTGAAACTTGCAAATTTTTTTTAACATTGGGCTTAATGTTATGTTTATAAGCTTTCTGCATTGATAATAATGAGGTGTTAATACCCTTTCCCTTACATGAAAATTAACTTTTAAGCAAGGCTTGATTATACTTTTATTTGTCAGTGACTATGGAAGCAGCCATTTAGAGAAACTAGGAAAACATGGTGAGCAAAGTTATTGTGGAGGTATATGGTGATTATATGGTGCAGTCTCCTGTGTCATCATAAATTCGACTGGATGAAAAAAGTAATGTTATTTACATTAGAATAAATGTAGAATAAATACTATATATATATAGAAAATATTGTCTGGAGAGGTTTAGTTACATGGTGTTATTCAGATATGCAGAAACTGTTGCAATACAATTCTGTTTCCTACTTTCTATGTTTCTGTGATTCTGTGCTGCTGTTTCAGTTTTAGCTAACTAAAGTGAAAATTCTCATTTATCAGGATTTATTTTTGTTTTAGTAGAAATTTGATTTGGGTTTGAATTCAACCAAATACAGGAGTTTTCAGCATTTTACTGAACTGAAATTTTCAGGAAATTCTTGTTTCTTGGGAAAAATTATTATTTGTTTGAAAATGTGAAATAAGATCTCTGGGGGACGACAGTTTTGCTGGAAATCTTTTTTTGGGTTTGATTTCCTTTCTAATCCTTTGCAGTCTGGACACAGTAGACTTTAATTTGCTGGTTCGTGCCTAAACACAGTTAACCTGGACATTTTAAGCAATTGAATAAGGAAATATTAATCTTCTGAAAACTGAAGATACCAAACACAGCTGGATGACTTGGAACAGAAAGTTTAGTGGAGAGACTAAAACATAAATTTTGCCAGCACTATTCTTAAACAGCTTTCTAGACTGCTCTAGTGTGCTTCATTCTGAATGCAGTTTCTGAGGTTGTAGATAACCTTGAAGAGATGATGACTCAGTTTTTGAGTTACCCCATCACTGAACTCAGGATAGTCACTGCAACTCAGGACTGGCTGGCATCAGCTTGTTTTAGCCCATAATTGGGAAAGACTAAACTGCCTGCTTCTTTTAAATGCAAATGTTTCCTCTCTGTGACTCACATCTCCCACTGCAGGTTTAGTCCTCTCTTTTCATCTGTTTTAAATGGTTTGTCTTGAAAGTTTTGTAGGGGAAAAATATTACTCCCACCTGGAATCATGATAGGTACTGTCTGTAGGTGTGCTCAGTCTGGTGTCCAATGTGTTTCTTCAGAACAAATTCAGAGCAGTTTTCAGAACAATAGAACAAACAGAAAAAACAAATTTCAAAACAGCAAATTCCTTTTATGAGCTGAGAGTACTTTTCTCAGACCCACTAGGACCAGCCTGAGGTTCCCTTTCTCAATGAATGTCATCTTGGGGCTAACTGGTGTCTTTTTTAAACAAAATAACTCCCATACAAAATATCTCTGGATGACATTGGCTTCTGTATCTGTTTCATAACAGTCGATAGATACCATCAGTGAAATCTATGTGGATTATGAACCTTATTATACCAGTTCCAGGAGAGCACAGTTAGCCCTGCTGTGACAGATGCTTCTGAACCACAGAACTCTGAGGCTGCACCTGTACTTTTGAATAAAGCAGAAGCAAGATCTGTTATTTGGCCCTGGGCCACATGGTGTAATCTGGACCTTTCAAAATACATGATGCTTGTTTCTGGATCTTAAGGTATTTGGAACAAATTAGTCCCATAATAATACCTTACAAGCTCCCTTTCTCTCATGCATGTGTACACACACATACACACACACACACACACACACATACACACACACACACACGTCTTCATCATGGAGTTTCATTCCCCTGTGTGCTGGGAGCAGCCTGTGGTCTGTGCTATTCCAGTGGTCACATGCTGGTTTGGTGCAAGATCATGCCAGGGAGAGTGTTAGCGATGGAGCTTGCCTGGTTTATTAAGCAGTGTAGGCACAAACTCACTGGTAACTCTGCAAAGTCAGAAGATATTGCAGTCCAGACTTCAGCCAGAACTCGTGGCATTAGGATTTTTGTGTTCCTTTCTGTGGAGAGCTAAACAGCACTTTGTTCCCCAGCTCCTGGGGCTGTCGCTGTGAATTAAAGAGTTGGAACAATTAGGACAGTCTGGCTAAGCACTGTCTCCAAATCAGACTTGTGGGGCAAAGGGCTTCTGTGTATTCAGAGGTAAATAGGTGGCTGCTCTGAAGGTGACCAGTCGAGGTGTTTCCCTGAGAGGCAGGAACTTGGTGCTCTCAAGATCTGCTCAGTCTGCACCAAGTCCTGGCCAGCAGTTCATTGATCTCAAAGTATATTAAATTAAACATTTCAGGCTCTCTGAATCAGCAAATTCAGCTTTAATTGTATTTTGTTTAATTAAATCCTGTAAACAAATTAATTATTTCTGCAACATATTACCATTTGCAGTATATTTTAGATATTAGTTGCTGTAACTACAGTACTGAGACAACTGTAATAGTTCACAAACCTATGCTGGTTTAATAGAGATCTTTATTTTTAGGGGATTTTTCTAGTGTAGTTTGTGGTTGTTTGTGGGGGTTTTGTTTGGCTTTGTTTATTTTATTTTATTTATTTGATTTTGGTTGTGGCTCAGGTTTTTTCATAATTTTGTATTTTCCTTTTTTTGGACGAGGGCCATGTATGCTTTCTATTAACAAAGCACTCCTGTTTATACATTTCCATGTCATCCAGAGGTTGGACAAGTGGAAGAACAGCAGTGGCTGCTTTTTCAAACCTGTCAGTGTGTATTTTTACACTTAGTATTAGTCCAGTTGAAGTGAACTATTTCACTGGGACAATGCACGTATATATGGCTGTCTGTAGGGTAGTGACTATTAAACAGTTTTGCCACCTTTTTGGAAGGTGGCAGAGCATTTTCTCTCACAGACAATTTTGGACAATTTGGAAGTTTGGTTTTTGGGGTTTTTTTTATATTCAAGCATTCTAAGATATTTAGATGAAAGACAGTAGAGATGGTCAAAGCATCCATGCCCGCCACTTCCAAAGCAGCCTTTTGCAACTTTCTTGGCCTGCCTAATGGCTGGCAGGGAGGCAGTGGCTGTGTAATGAGCTGTGTGACGGGCAGGTAGCCCCTGGAATTACAGAAGAAAATTGTGACAGAATAAAGGCAAAGATGAAACTCCAGTGACCTCTTCTCATGAAGAAAAAGGCTGTGACACTTTCTCATTGTAGTCTATATTGAATAGATTAGATCTTGACCTTAATTTTAGATTTCTTCAGTTGGAAAAAAAAAAAAGTATTTTGTCTATGTTTAAATAAGAGAACAATGTTATTTCCAGGGATAAATGGGAATGCTCTTTACTAGCCGAAAAAAGGTTTTAGTGGGGTTGGCTCTGCAGTAACCCCTTTGTTGTTTGAAGTCACAATTATTCTCTTTCAAAAGGATGTAAAACTTTCATATTCAGAGTTTCAACATAGCGAAATGACTGATAAAGTAGATAATACTAAGTAAAGGTGCTCCATAGGACAAATATAAAGTGCAAGAAAGATCAAAAATTAATGGTCTAAGGAAGTCTGTAGATATTCTAGGAAAAAAAATCATCAATCCCACTCAGTTTCCTTCTGTAAAACAGATTTTTTTACATAGTTATAATCATCTGTGATAAAAAGTGATCTTCTAGTGTTTATGTGTTTAGGTGTTGGGAGTTTTTTATAATATTGTCATGGAGAATGTTTGAGTTCTGTTTTTTTTCCATCTTGCCACTGCCTTTCTTTCAACAACAGATGTGTAAATACCTAATTTATTACCAATCGAGTCAGAGTAGGATAATGAGAAACAAAACCAAATCTTAAAAACTCTCCTTCGTCTCCCTGTTCCCTTCTCCCCAAGCTGAACTTCACTCTCAATTTTCTCTACCTCCTCCCTACACTGTGTGGCAGGGGGATCGAGAGTGGGGGCTCCTGTCACTTCACCACATTGCCTCTGCTGCTCCTTTCTCCTCAGGGACAGGACTCCTCACACTCTTCCCCTGCTCCAGAGAGAAGGTCTCTCCCACAGGAGGCAGCCCTACACCAACTTCTCCAGTGCAAGTCCTTTCCATGGGCTGCAGTTCTTCATGAACTGCTCCAGTGTGGGTCCCTCACGGTGTACCGAGCCCTGCCAGCAAACCTGCTCCAGCGTGGGTTTCTCTCTCCATGGTGCCCCAGGTCCTGCCATGCTCCAGCATGGGTTTGCCACGAAGTCACAGCCTTCACTGCTCTAGTGTGGGATCCTTCACAGGCTGCAGGTGGATCTCTGCTCCACTGTGGATCTCCATGGGCTGCAGGGGCACAGCTGCCTCGGCATAGTCTGCACCAAGTCTGAGAGAGCACAACAAGAGTTTTGGGACCACCTCTTCTCTTCAGATTAGTCTTTTCCCTGTTGATTCAAGCATGTTATATCCTGTGATGGAAGAAAAGGTGAGAGCTGAATTCAGTTTTCTGCTTCTTTGGCAAACATTTTGAGCAAGAATAATGTTTCTTATTCTTTTTGTTCCATTTTAAAGAGGAGCTTTCACTGAAATTCAGAGGAGAAAAGGAAGAGGCATTTCATTCACCCAAGAACTTCCATAGGATTCCTGTATGAATTCACTTCCCCTATTATCCACCTACAGCCCAACATTCATTTCCAAGACTACTCCTCATATCTGGCTCTGGGTTGTGCAGGGGCAATAGATTCTTCTTTCCTTACAGTTGGAGCTGAGTGATTTCATAAAAAAGAGATTCTTTGAAATACACTGAAAAAGAGCAGCCATCTGTGTTCAGAGAAAAAATTGAAGTTTTTTATTCTAGGAAGGGGTTTTGTACTCTTTTGCTCACAGAATTCTTTTGCTTTAGTTTAAGCAAGTATACTCTAGGTGCAGATACAGCATAAGAAAACCATCTTCTACAATCCATCCAGTCAGGAAACTAGAATAGTAATAGTGAACACTTAACTCTCTTCATCCATGTTGTGAGATAATTCAAGTATCTAACCAGGTATTCTAATTTGAAGTTGTGCATGTGTATCATTGCACATAGAGCCCTTCTTAGACTATTCTGAAATTCATGGAGATGGCAAACAAGCTGTGGCAACACCTATAGTGTCTCTTTCATTGTTTATGAAAATCTGTATCACAAATTGTTTGATATCCAAATAACATGCTGTTAGCATCAGTGAACTATCCCAAACCCTGTAAAAGCCAAGCAATTAATTAAGTTGAGGAGTCAGTTGGGTTTGAGAGCAGTATTCTTGGGTCCAACAACGAAAAAAGTCTTTCTCAGTATTTTTAGTTCTGCTGGATCTTATTTCATGGGTGGTGCCAAGTGAGCTCACATAGCAACCTGTATCAGCTCTCCTTCTAAGCGTCATGCAGAACACAACTGAATATTTTAGCATTTATAGAATGTTGCTGCAACTCTGATCAGTGGATGATTTATCCAAAATCTAGAAAAGACCACTTAAGCTCAGTTGCAGAATGCCGACCAAAATTCCCAAACATCTGGTGTACATCAAAATTCTGTGTGTGTACATAACCAGAAACCTCTTANACATAGCGAAATGACTGATAAAGTAGATAATACTAAGTAAAGGTGCTCCATAGGACAAATATAAAGTGCAAGAAAGATCAAAAATTAATGGTCTAAGGAAGTCTGTAGATATTCTAGGAAAAAAAATCATCAATCCCACTCAGTTTCCTTCTGTAAAACAGATTTTTTTACATAGTTATAATCATCTGTGATAAAAAGTGATCTTCTAGTGTTTATGTGTTTAGGTGTTGGGAGTTTTTTATAATATTGTCATGGAGAATGTTTGAGTTCTGTTTTTTTTCCATCTTGCCACTGCCTTTCTTTCAACAACAGATGTGTAAATACCTAATTTATTACCAATCGAGTCAGAGTAGGATAATGAGAAACAAAACCAAATCTTAAAAACTCTCCTTCGTCTCCCTGTTCCCTTCTCCCCAAGCTGAACTTCACTCTCAATTTTCTCTACCTCCTCCCTACACTGTGCGGCAGGGGGATCGAGAGTGGGGGCTCCTGTCACTTCACCACATTGCCTCTGCTGCTCCTTTCTCCTCAGGGACAGGACTCCTCACACTCTTCCCCTGCTCCAGAGAGAAGGTCTCTCCCACAGGAGGCAGCACTACACCAACTTCTCCAGTGCAAGTCCTTTCCATGGGCTGCAGTTCTTCATGAACTGCTCCAGTGTGGGTCCCTCACGGTGTACCGAGCCCTGCCAGCAAACCTGCTCCAGCGTGGGTTTCTCTCTCCATGGTGCCCCAGGTCCTGCCATGCTCCAGCATGGGTTTGCCACGAAGTCACAGCCTTCACTGCTCTAGTGTGGGATCCTTCACAGGCTGCAGGTGGATCTCTGCTCCACTGTGGATCTCCATGGGCTGCAGGGGCACAGCTGCCTCGGCATAGTCTGCACCAAGTCTGAGAGAGCACAACAAGAGTTTTGGGACCACCTCTTCTCTTCAGATTAGTCTTTTCCCTGTTGATTCAAGCATGTTATATCCTGTGATGGAAGAAAAGGTGAGAGCTGAATTCAGTTTTCTGCTTCTTTGGCAAACATTTTGAGCAAGAATAATGTTTCTTATTCTTTTTGTTCCATTTTAAAGAGGAGCTTTCACTGAAATTCAGAGGAGAAAAGGAAGAGGCATTTCATTCACCCAAGAACTTCCATAGGATTCCTGTATGAATTCACTTCCCCTATTATCCACCTACAGCCCAACATTCATTTCCAAGACTACTCCTCATATCTGGCTCTGGGTTGTGCAGGGGCAATAGATTCTTCTTTCCTTACAGTTGGAGCTGAGTGATTTCATACAAAAGAGATTCTTTGAAATACACTGAAAAAGAGCAGCCATCTGTGTTCAGAGAAAAAATTGAAGTTTTTTATTCTAGGAAGGGGTTTTGTACTCTTTTGCTCACAGAATTCTTTTGCTTTAGTTTAAGCAAGTATACTCTAGGTGCAGATACAGCATAAGAAAACCATCTTCTACAATCCATCCAGTCAGGAAACTAGAATAGTAATAGTGAACACTTAACTCTCTTCATCCATGTTGTGAGATAATTCAAGTATCTAACCAGGTATTCTAATTTGAAGTTGTGCATGTGTATCATTGCACATAGAGCCCTTCTTAGACTATTCTGAAATTCATGGAGATGGCAAACAAGCTGTGGCAACACCTATAGTGTCTCTTTCATTGTTTATGAAAATCTGTATCACAAATTGTTTGATATCCAAATAACATGCTGTTAGCATCAGTGAACTATCCCAAACCCTGTAAAAGCCAAGCAATTAATTAAGTTGAGGAGTCAGTTGGGTTTGAGAGCAGTATTCTTGGGTCCAACAACGAAAAAAGTCTTTCTCAGTATTTTTAGTTCTGCTGGATCTTATTTCATGGGTGGTGCCAAGTGAGCTCACATAGCAACCTGTATCAGCTCTCCTTCTAAGCGTCATGCAGAACACAACTGAATATTTTAGCATTTATAGAATGTTGCTGCAACTCTGATCAGTGGATGATTTATCCAAAATCTAGAAAAGACCACTTAAGCTCAGTTGCAGAATGCCGACCAAAATTCCCAAACATCTGGTGTACATCAAAATTCTGTGTGTGTACATAACCAGAAACCTCTTATCATTAAATATTAAAAAATAAAAACCAAATCCCTTTCTGAGGAGAGCAGATACATTGTGTTAAGGAATCTGTACTAAACACTGAGCTGTTTAATAGCACATCATTTATAACAAGCTGTCTCTTAGGGGTGGACTCCCAGCAGTTCCAAATCATACAATGCTTCTCTTAACCTGTACTTAACCTCTTGATGACCTCTTGATGACACTTAACTCCAGATGACTCTGGTTTAGAATTCATTTATTTCTTGTCAGCCAAATGTCTTCTTACTGGAACCATTACAACTGGAAGCATGACCAGTTTTCCTCATTGGCATGGAAGCCTAAGTAGGTGTACATTAAAGTTCAAATGGAGAAAATAGTTACAAGGTTGGTGTGGATTTCTGCACTTAGAGAAAACAGCTGGCAGCATTTCTAGAAAAATATCTCCAGTTTATTTTACATTAATCCCCTGAACTTCCAATTAGCTTTCGTAGTATTTTTTTTCACTTAAGTATTCATATGTTTGCATTTCAATAGAAACTGAAGCATTTCAACATTTGAAGGAGTCACAGTTGAAAAAAAGCTGCTGTTAATTTGTCCAGATGAAAGTAATAAAATAAATGCTTTCCACTAACAAATTCAGTAAATCACTTCTCAAAACCCATTTAGCTAATGTCTATTGAAAAAACAGTGTAGTTCAGTCATATAATTGATTATAAAGGTAATTAGTTTATTGCCAGATACTGGGTGTCCAACTCTTGTTTTCCATTCGTGTTTATATTTCAACGAGGATGCTAAATACTTATAAATACAAGCTGTCTCTGTAAAGAACTATCGATAAACAATTTTCAAGTCATCCTTTTGTTCATTCTGTCACTTATCATACTCAAGAAGTAAAATATTTTTAGATACAAGCTGTCTCTGACAGAAATTACATTCATCTGATGCTCTCACTTGCATTTATCAGGGAATCAGAGAAGTGGAGAATTCTCAGAAGAGGCTTAAATAATAAAGAGCTGTGTATTGCAGCAAGGAGACTTATTTTTTCTACTTCAAGCATTCACGCTGTTATCTGATCAGGAAATTCCTTTTAAATTTCTTGATTTACATTTCCACAATGGAGATTTGAACCTATCATGCCACATTATCACACAAACTCTCCACTTAGTGAATAAAGTTACTTTCTGTCTTTAAGCTATTTATTATTCCTAGAGAGGGATTCCTGTAAAGGAATGTGACCAGTGCCACACCCTGCTCTGCTCCTAGAGCCTGCAACTCTTTTAATTTTTCCAGGATAGAGGTCAAATGGATTAATACTGATTCACTCATGATCTGGAGTTGGGAGCATATTCCAGCCGCAGCGGGACTTGTAATGAGATCTTGTCCTTCCTTTCTCTCTTGTGTAGCTCTGACACTGGCCTACACTCTAACAGAATGAAAACTTAATTATGATTATCTGATTCTTTCTAATGATTAAAATGAAGACTAATAACAAAGGATGACACATTACAACTTTTAAAGATTACCAATGTAATTCTGACTGGAATCTCTCTGCAGCACAGTTTGACACATAAATGAACCAGAATAAAAAGATTCTCAATCACAATTTCTATTACATAGGGCACCTACTCTGGGTTTTGTGCACGTTTCATACCAAGTTTAATTTCTATCAGTAGCAGTGTAGGGAAGAAAGAAGAGTTCTGACACTATAGCAGAGGCTTATAAGCATGTGAAAGAGTATTGCAATGAAATGTACTTCTAAATAGTGACAAGTTAGGAGCAGAAAAAACACTTATAAAAGAGTATCACAGGTGAAATCAAGACTGGCTGAGGCAAGTAAATTGAGATATCACTAATTTATTAAATACTTACATGTGTTTATTTCCTGCTGCTAGCTGTGCTGTTACCACTTACAAAGTGGTACAATAAGACAAATAAATAGTGCTGATCTTTATATGCCCCCCTCTTTTCTTAAAAGGCATTGAGCAATTTAGAATCAGAATAGAAGTCTTTTGGCAAGGTTAGTAACCACAGAATTAGAGGATGGATGAGGCTGGAGAGGACCTCTCTTGGTCCAGTCTCCCTGCTCAAACAGGGCCACCTGGAGTCTGCTACCCAGGATCATGCCCACATGGCTTTTGAATGTCTCAAAGGATGGAGACTTCACAACCTCTTTTTGTCACCTCCTAGATGCATAGATCCAGGTCTCATCCTAGAAGCAAGATCCTTGAGAGTATATTAAAGTACACAGGTGGCTAGGACTGATTCTCGGAATTGTTCTCAAGGAATATGAATTAAAATCTCTGTCAGTGGGAAAAAAAAGGAGGAGAAGGGGTAGACAATGACATAAAAATAAATAAGTATCTCTATGAAAATAAAATATCCATTGGCTGTAATTGTTAATTATCTGTCTGGGCCAACCCATGTCCCAGTGTATTCCCTACTACACACACATGTATGTATATATATATTTCAGAATATTAAAGAAGGTTTGTTAAAGGAATTCACCTGGCTATTTCTACATGGCATACCACAGGCATTTGTGAACACATTCTAACCACACGCAGAGCTGAAAAGAGAGCCATGACTGTAATGGTATCCAGAGAGTCTTGGGCATAAACTCTGTAAAGAGAAACCACACTCAGAAGCAGGGGCATCACATCCTATCAGTAACTGCAACATCTGGAGCTGTGCATCACTTTCTGTATGTTTACAGATCTATAAAATTTAGCATAGAGTTTATTTTATAACGTATATGCTTCCAAAACTGTGATTATTTTCTGTTGCTTGTGCCATAAAAAATAAAGTCCACAGACAATTTTCAGATTATGCTGGATTTTACATTGTATAAGGAGTCATGAGGAGCCCCTATGCTTATAAAACATAGTAAATACAAATATCCTAAAAGGAAGTGAAAGAAATGTGTGAAACATTTCAATTATACTTTTTGGGTTTTTTAATATTCATCCTCCTCTTTTCAGGTTCCAAGCTCTCACAGGATTTTATTATACTTCTTTCCAGATTGCCAACTGGAAACACATATTCATATAATATATATATATATATGCATGTGTATGGGTAATTCTTATGTAGCTTGAAAGCTGCTCTTGTCTAGGACAGAACTCTGCAGAGTAGCAACCATGTAAACATGTCAGCTATCTGGCAGAGAGTTTCCCATATTCACCAAAATAAAATGGTGGAGAGCGCTTTGTGAGCTCTTCAATTTAATGCTGACTTACCAAAGCTGTGCTTTTGTGCAGTCCTTTGGCTCTCATTGGATACATCTAATATAAGAGAGTCCTCATTTCAGGTTTCTTCTGCTTATGAAGTTCAAAACCACATAATCTGCCTTTTAAGAATTACTTTAACTAAGACACCGTCTATTTATATAGTGAATGTGAGGAGTTATCACATTACAAATGCAGCTCTGTAGGTGTTGCTCTGATATTTGCCCTATGCTGCTTATGCAATTTGTGCCTGCTAACATTATATATTTATGTAGTAAAGGGATTGGTGGTCTGTTTACATTGTAAATGTTCACACCATATCAAGTGCTTCTGGAACATAAGGACCTAGGGAATGACCTAAGATGTAGATGTTGCTAAACTTAAAGATCCATATTTTTCATTTCAAATTTTTTTACATTTTGGAGTTTGCAGCTAGGATCTGAGATCTCAGTGATTCAAGTGCTCAAAGGCTTCTAATTTCTTCATTGCAAGATAACAGTTAAAAGGAAACTTGGAGAATCACATCCTGGATTTAGGAAGATGTGAGGTTTCTCTGTCCCTTTTAATCTGGTATCTTAAATATTAGTGTTTTAGAGTTGGATGACTGCTATTCAAGGTAGTTCCTCAGAGTTTAAAGGGAACTGTCTAGTTTTATTTGACCTAGAGAAGCTGGAGACTCTCTAAGGAGTGAGCAGTTACCACATACAAATAAGAAAAATAAATACTGCTGATCTTTATATGCCCCTTTTTATGGTACATTGCCTACCTGGATTTCTCCAAGGATTTCAGAACATTTCTACAAGTCTTTCAGGATGCCCACAGATTCATGCCAAAGAAACTGATGTGTGACAGTCTAGGCAAGTGGTCTGTGCATCAGTTGGAGAATTGGGATCCAGGCAGCTGGGGAGCAGCCCAGTGGAAAGGGTCCTGGTTATCCCAGTGGACAAGTTAAATGTGAGTGAACAGGGTGCTGCTTCAGCAAAAAAAAGCCAACAGGGTGCTGCATTTGCTGTTGTGGCGAGTGTAATGGGTACTTTAGCACGGCATTTAGGAGCTTTACTCACGTTTTGGTAATACTTAAACTGTCATTCTCATCATAACTCAAGCATGGAAGAGAAGAGGTACTGCAGTGGGATCAAATGTCCTTCTCATTTGATGTTACCATCAAAAGCAGATCCATAGAAAAGACTATAATAACAGGGAAAACAAGAATAGTACCTCTTTGAATAATCTGTGAGCCTTCAAGCATTTGTGGTTAAATAAATACCTGCACTTCCCTCTTAATTTCTCACATATCTCAAGGATTTTGGGGGAGGGATTGTGCATCACATCTTGTTCATCTGTTTTACCATCAAATCTCTAAGGCCTTGGATGAAAATTATCTGCTTCTGGTCTCTCATTACTGTCTTTTTTTTCTTGAAACTTCTCCTAGGGCAGCTCAAGTTGAAGCATATCTTCTGAAATCCTTTCCCAATTTAAAAAAATATAAAAAAGAAAAGGAAAAAAGGGTGGGTGGGGTGTACTGGTGGGAAAATTTGTACATGTTCTTCAACAGTGAACACAGCCACAAAGTATCTGTTCAGCTTTCTTCTGTGACTTTATTTTTCCTGAAGGCTCCTTTTATAGCTTGATAATCTGTGGGATTTGAAGCCTCTCAGAGTTCTTGCTCCTGATGTGTTTGAAGAAAGATTTATTAATTTTTATGAATTTTGCTTGTTCTACCTCAAGCTCTTCTTTCACCCAGCTTTATGGAGTTTTTTAACTTTCCAGATATTACTTTTCTTCTATTTTCTTCATTTCAACATGATCCCAGTTCTTTGAAGATGGCTTTCAAATAACTCCCCTTGCCCCTGCCTTTTAACCAGGCTTGCTTCTTTTCTCAGGACTTTTATGAGTAGTATAGATTTGTTCTGTGCTTCTAATACAGCTTCCGTAAGAAGTCTCCAAGATGATGTAAGGTTTTAAGGTTTTAATTCCCTTAACTGCCCTTTTAAACTTTCTTTTTTTTTTTTTTTAATAACAGCCTTTCAGATTCTTAAGATCACATGACATTAACTTGTGGAGATACACAAGCACAACTTGGTTTTTGTTTTAAGAATTCATGTGTTTTAAGTGAGAATTTATTTTCTTTTCCTTACCTCTTTGGACTTGATCTTGTAGAGGGTCAATGTTACACTGCTGTTATTAAATTATAGTGATGCTAGGGAAGGAGGGTGCTCCCAGTTTCTGCTAGTGCAGTTTCTTCCCTGGGCAGCACACTAGGACCAGTTACGGAATATTTAACAGTCAGCCGTGGCTGGCAGTGTACCTGCAGCTGTTCTTGGTGTACAGAAGATAATGACTGTCGGTGTCTCAACGCGCTGTCTATCTGCTTAGCTTTTGAAACATAGCGTGCGTTTTTTAATGCTTTGCTTCAAAATTGGATTGTGGATGGGAGAAGATATTTTTCAGATTTAAAGACTTTTAAGGAAATGTTAAGAAGGAATCCTAACACTAAGAAGGTTTCCAAATGATGCAAGTTTTGTTTCCAAAATTCATTTACCATAAAGTAGCACTGAAATTCATTAAATTCCATATTTTGAATCTGTCCTTGGCTCAAATAACTGTTTCCTAACATTTCTTTCTGAATCACCCCTATGTGGCAAAATAGTAGGTTTTTTTCCCTAAGTTTCTCTAATAATAACATCAGTGGTGTTTTCTTTGGTAGCAATTGGTGAAGGAAGTAGGATTTTCTCCTTACATAGTTATTTTGGTTTTAGTCCTTGTGTTTTGAAGACTTTTTTTTCCACTTTCTGTTTCCTGCACAGACAGCCATAACATTGGGGGAGCCCTAAGGCAGTTTCTGTAAAATGGTTATTCAAAATTACCAAAATAAATGTAAATATTTTCACGTTAAAATAATTCCTCCTCTTTTCCACAACTGTTAAACATTTCAACATCCTTGACTCTAAACTGGAGGCACATGGATTTGATGGGTTGACATCTTGATGGATAAAGAACCAGATGGTTTGTCACGCACAAAGAATTGTGATCAGCAGCTCAATGTCCAAGTGGAGATCAGTGATGAGTGGTGCTCCTCAGGGGTCAGTATTGGGACCAGCATTGTTTAAAATCTTTTTTGGTGATGTAAACACTGGGATTTAGTGCACCCTCAGCAAGTTTGATGATGACACCATGATGTGTTGTGCAATTGAGACACTGGAGGAAAGAGATGCCATCCAGACAGACCTCGGCAAGTTTGAAAAGTGAGTCCATACAAACTTCATGAAGTTCAAGAAGGCCAAGTGTAAGGTGCTGCACCTGTACTCATTTTAGAAATCCTTTTATTTATATCTTGTGTCTGCTAGCATTATTTTAAGGTTTGGGTTTTTTACTACAAAAATAGTATGTTATTGGAGTCTCCAGACTCTTGCCTTCAGTAAAATCTTTAGGAATTATTTGGAAAGGTTAAATAACTAGTGGGTGAAACTAATGCTTCTTACTACCTTTAATTATTTTACCTTTCATTTTCACTTGGGATTCTTAACCTCAATCATCTTAACAGTCTTCAGAAAAATTATTATAATCTAATCCACTTTAAAATGGTTCACACTGAAAAGCCCTGGAAAAATGGAAGAAAGGTCGTTGGTCCTCCAGTCTAGTGTTAGTTAACTATACACATTGACTCTTGATCCCACTCATTCTTGGGGTTTTTTATAGTTATATCAATATATAAAAGAAACTTGTTTTGATAAAACCATGAACCTCTAATTAAGATCTTGCTCTTGGTCGGGGAAAGGTTGATAATCCATATTGACCTTTGGCCAAGTCACTACTTAGCCTTAGTTAGCAGCAGCTGATGAAAGAGTTTGTCACAGGTAATCAAAGAGTTTTCTATCAGTAGATCTCACTGGCAAGAGATGACAGATTTATTCATTTATTCGACAAATGCACAGAAGGAAAAAAATAAGGATCTGAATACTATTCCAAAGGTCAAGCTTCAGTCTCAGACCTAACAGCTTCACTGCAGTTCCTTGCCTGGCACAATGCAGCAGGCTTCAGTTAGTATGTTCTCAATACGTTAGTTACATGTAAGAGAATACATTAAACCATATAATCAAATTTTGTCATGCTTTTAATACAAAAGAAATGTCATGTTCCTAATCAGAATTAGGCTCAATAGTTATCTGAAATTTTAATCACAGTACATTTTCTATTAGTTCTTCTGCTTGCTTCTTAGATATTTTTGTCAAAAGTGTTTCAGGTGAATGACACCTCCTCTATTCTGCTTAAGCTGTCTTAATTCATCCTTACACTGCAATACTCTAATACTGTTTTTTAGTGGTAATTTCATGAGGCATGTCTCTTATTTCCTAAATAATTTATACTGAAAAGTGCTAATAAATTTAGCAAGCAATAATATTTAATATTAACAATCTAATTAATTTCAAAAAATACTGAAGAACCAAATGTTGGTTTGTTTGGGGTTTTTTTAGCATAGATCTAAATAAAGAAAATAATGTCCAAATTTTTATGCAAACCACTGAAAGCTTTGTTTTCCTCTCTTGTGAATCTTTTGTATTCTCAGTCAGTCAGCTTTCTGAAGAATTTCTAACATATTGCAGAGAAACGACTGTCAGCTTTATTGCTTTGTACTATTCTGGGTCAAACAGAAGAAAACCGAGTCTAGGTGAATGAAAAATATTATTTTACCAATTAAATCAAACTCTTTCATAAACAGAAGTCATCACACGTGAAGCGCTATACAGCTGTATGCAATGTACTTTAGAACAATAAACTTGTTTTTTTCAAAAGTGTTGACAGAATGAAAGGGCTCCAGAACTTAGCAAAACAGTTGTAATAACTTACACACATTGAATAATTTAATTCTTTTTAAGAAAAGATTAAACTTTGAGGTGGAAAGCTGGTGGCCAGTATGCCGTATTGTATTTAGAGGGCATTTACTAAAACTCCTTCAAAAGTCTTCTGTGAACATCTGCAGCATTTTAGACAACTAAATTTCTTCTAACATTGTGAGGATTTTTTATTTTTATGAGACCCTTACTCTCTTCAAGCCAAAGCTGTTCTATTTTAACATCTTTATTTTTCTCTGCTTGGTATGACCATAACTCATACAATAATTTTAATATAATGAAAATTGCAACATTTTAAGGCAATCAAAACTATGAGCACTGAATTACTTTGTTTAGGACATTTAATCCTTTTTCTTTTGTGCTTTCCTATGAAAACATCAAAAGCACCCATCTGCTTTGTGACTCACTGAGAATGCTAAATAATGCTTACTCTAACATATCAACTGTGGCTTGTTTATCCAACTAAATATCCTGATGCAGGTGAATTTGCATACAATATAAAGAAAAGTTTTAGAGGAAAGCATGAAAAGTATTGTTAGACATTACTGGGCATTGTACTAAAAACCTATTACAATTTTAGGCATTGAATCAAATAAACTATCCCTGCCAACACTCCAAGCTTCATTTTAATATTCTGTATAAACTCAAAGGACCATTTGTCTTTCTAAAAGATGACATTACCTTGCAATAAATTTAAATGTACTGTGTGAATTATTTATGTATAAGGCAGCATATCTGGATAATTCTATTTTTCTCTAAAGGATTTTCTCACTTGAATGGAAGTCTGTAGATAAATGACATATCTTTCCATACCTAGGATTCCAGACATCTTTTGGTCATATGTGTACTTTAGGTTACACCCAAAATGCAGCACTTCCAATTTGACAGTTCATTAAAATCTTTATTTAAAAAAATAATTATTAAAAANAACCCACAACCAAAATGCCAAAACAGACCAAACTACAAGAACATCACAAAAAGCATTCACAGTAAATCCAAACATGAGTGATCCATAATTGCTTTTCATAGTCCCATTTCTGGGAACTCATGAAAGTATTATTCCAAAGACTACTTTAGTACTGACCTTTCATTCTGTTGGGATGTTTCCCTTTATACAGGTTCTACACAATGGCAGTGTTTGTGTGAAAGAAGAGACGTGGGAAAATTTTCATAACTGTATTTTCTGTAGGCTTGGGACAGACTTTTATTATGGCTTTTAGGGATGTGCAGCTACTAACGACCAAGTTTTGGCTTTCTGAAGTCTATGAATGAGCAAACTAGCTCGTGACCCTTAAAGCACTTGCTCTGTCTTCCAGTAATTCTCACTGTCAAAGACAAGTGCTAGAGCAGAACAAGCAGGTACAGAGCTATTATGTGGAGCTTGAGAACTTATTGTATCTGACACACTCTATATTAATCTGCGTGGCTGTTCTTTAACATGCATATACCTAGGGCTCCCCCTCCTCTTCACAGTGCTGACAATGATTATCATCCCTAGTATCAAAATATGCCTTTGGCATGTTATACCACTTACTTGTTATAATCATAGTCAATGTTGATTGCAAATTAATTTGTTTCTAAAAGTCAAAGTTGTAGATATTACAGCCTGACATTATTATTAAAAGATAGGGCTAATAATGTTGTTTCTACAAGAGGCTTGACACTTAAAGGACTAATCCATTTTTATCATACATCAAAGCACAGTTGTTCTATTTGTTATCACTTTTTTTCCCCCTCCTCTTTGTCCTTTAAAAAAAATTATTTTACTAAATTCATAATTGATCTTTTTGTTTGAATCTTGATCCCTTATTTGCATATAATTTGTCTCAATTTGAAATCCAATTTCCTAGTGTATGTTATCATGAATTTTTCATCTCTGTGCCTTATTATGCATAAAAGCAAATGACAGTGAGCGTTAAATACATTTCAAAGTATTAATGATCTATTTAATACTAGTTCCTTTAGAAAACATGTTAAGTAAAAAAAATCCAGTATTTTAAAATAGGAGAAAGGGGAGTGCAAATTTAAACCTACATAAAAATCACTACAATTTCTATTGGATTGTGACAATACTATTTCAACTGGTTACTGTATCAAACTGTATAAAACAATATCTTGCAAAAAACTCACAGCAGTTCCTTTGTAGCCTTTTGCCTAAACATCTATTTCTGCATACATGTAGGTTGCATAACTCAATGTATGCCCAAATAATATATTATCATTTCACAGTTTTGTAAATCTTTTATGTAAGGATATACATTTTTGTGGGGAGAGAGAAGAAGCACGTGGCAGCACAAAGAAGCACATGGCAGCACAAAAAAGCACATGGCAGAACAAAGGAGCACATGGCAGCACAGAGAGGTTTGTCTCCGGTGGACCCTGGGGGAAGGAGGTGTCACGCGGCAGACCCCTACGGAGAGGAGCTGCCCGAAGCTGACAGACGGGTGAACAGCGCATGATCACTCCACAGAAGGACATTCAGAAAGCATGTTGCTGACATGGCAACATGGGATAGGTCACGTAGTGAGAATTACCATGTAAGGAAATACTATGTCTTGAAAAAGTGTGTAAAACCAGCTTGTTTCTTTGAATAAACGTCTCAGATTCCCTGTCGGTCTGAGTCCATGTCACATTCACCCATACATTTTTATTCTAGGAAATCACACAAGTGAAGTAATATTTGTTCTTTATTATTGTATATAGTAATAGAGAATTATTTAATAAAACAGAGCTTGAAATGTAGCTGAGCTACTCTCTCCTTTGGCTACAGGCTGAATATTGTCTATTCCTAATCTTTGAAATCTAGAAGAGATTACATCTCCTCAGACATGCTGCTGCAATGTTTTCCATTTGTATAATTAAAAAGCTTTTCTCAATCTTGAATGTAAGATTTGCTGTAATGAAGAGTACTGATGACTATTTGTTGTCATTGGTGGACTCAGGAAAATAATGTAAAACTGGTACTTACACAGCAACCCTCTTAACATATCATACTGTTACCCTTCTATCGCACTCTCTTTTGTTCTAGATAAACCTCTTGCCCAAACCACATTGCTTTTGAGATGGCTTAAAACTACACTTGTCCTTCTCCCAAACCCCAAATTTATTAATTTGTTCTTGAATTACATTCACAGTGAGTAGAAGTATTTTTTCCTTCTGACAATGTTACTAGCACAACCCAAAAGAATGTTTTTCTCATTTGCAGGGCATCAGATTGTTGACTCCTGTCAAGCTTCCAGTCATCTGCCAGATATTCCTTGTTTTATATTTGTTCCCTTCTAAAGTGTAGCACTGTGCACTTGTTTTTATTGGATATTATCTTGTTGATCTCAGAACTTCTCCCACTCTATCAAAATGATTTCCATCCTGTCCAGAAGAGTGTTTACTCTTCTACCTATCTGCTTACCATCTGTGAATGGTCTAAGTGCTGCCTTTAGTTCATCAATCAGGTTGCTAACAAAAATGTTTCAAAGGACTGAGCTAGAGGCCTTCTTGGAATAAAATATAGCATCTCCTTCTGTAGAAATGTTTTAACCTATAACATATATTCTTTCATGACTGAATGTGAATAGGGGGTGTTTATTAACGTTTCTGGGGAAGGATGACAGGTCAAAAGCTTTATAGGGCATTTTTGCTTCTGCTGCTTGTGGTCTTAAAATACTACTTTAGCTACCCTACAAAAGGAGTAAATTAGATTTTACTAGTTTTTTTGGTTTGGTTTTTCTTGCATTTTCTTTTATGTTATTTTTAAATCTCCCTTAATATTCCCTCAATACTTTTAAATGTATATTTGATGTGTAGTTCCCATTTTCTATCTCATTACATGCTAAGAGTAACTGCTTGATAATGCCTTGCTATTTTGCTTCCCTTACTTTTTTTGAAAGACGGACACTTTACAGCTTCCTCTTTCCTCGTTCTTAGTGACTGACACTACAGCAACGTGATATAAAAATATTATTTTCTCTACCTTTTGATCTCACCACAGATGCAATCACTTTGCTTAACAGATGATGTTAGAGTTGATATTTTTTCATTGGATATTGTTGTCTTCCTCAAGTATCCCAATTGGAGTATTTATCCTAAAGCACTTCCAGATGAGTTAAAAGCATTTTCTTGTGCTGCGCCATGGAAAGTGAAATATCCATTGATTTATTCTTTGTATCATACAACCAATTTATGCTTTTTACCAGACAAAGACACAACAGTTTACCCATAATTAAAACCCTTTCTGTCTAAATAAATATCTTCCAAGAATTTCTAAATAGTTAACTCGGCTAGTGTCTACCAGAACATTTCCAGGAACTCCTGTTAGAACTCTACCATCTAGGTAGCTATCTTGGTTTTATTACTGATAGGCCATTTACAAATGGTAAACAGATAGGTAGAGGTGCAAACACTCCTCAGGACAGGATGATTACATGGAAAAATCATTCTGTGACTTCTGATTCAAGCAATATTACTTTCCCTCTTCAAATGGTATCATTGAGACACAGACTCTGCAGTATCTTGTCAAAGATTACCTTAACAGACCAGCAGCGGTCGAAGGATTTAGGGCCTTCATATTCTGAATTCTCTTCTTCCATTGAAACTAGAAACTTACTCAAATCAACAGAGTCAATGTATTGTATCTGGGGATATAATGTTGCAGGTGCTGTGGGTATCTCAATATGAAAAACACAGTAAATCTACGGAAATCTATAGAAATAGAATTAGAAACAGGCAAAAGAATGACAGGAAGATGGTTTCCTTCAGGAAGAATTATGACAATATCTACACTGGTTTTTATACTTTTAAAAACTTACTACCTTTTTTCATGTTTAGCACTGAGGACATGAACTTCTGTCTCTTTTTCATCAGCTTGAGGTCTTATCCTGTGTTGATGGTAGATTGGAGGCTATATTTGAATAAATCATGACTATGACAGTAAAAAACTTTTAATGACTTACTGTATAATTTTATATTTTTATCATTATTTTACAGACTAACCATGCTTACTAAAAACCAGCCAGGGTTTTCAGAGTTTTATAAAGTCACTATGCAAATATTTAAAGTTGTTCCCTCTCACCCATACTCTTTTGTGAGGCCATAAGTATTTAAAAAGTTAACAAATGCATGTTTTTAATAATGCTGGATGTATAACCCCTGTATGTCAGCTGAAAACCTTCCTTCCTACTTGAGTATACAACATACTTTATTCAGTAGCAGTGTTTAGATTATTAACAAAATAAAGGATCAATCACTGTTAAAATTCCTCTCACTAACTGCCATGGACATTCATTACTGATTCCAGCAGTGTTAAAAATGCTGCTCATTAGACAGGTTGATCTATATACGGCAGGAAAATTCTTTCTTTTTTAACACAAAATCACAGAGTGGATCAGGTTGGAGGGGACCACAGTGGGTCGTCCAGCCCAACCTCCCTGATCAAGCAGGGTCATCCTAGAGGCACATGGCACAGGATTGTGTCCAGACAATTCTTGAATATCCCCAGTGAGAGATTCTCTCTGGGCAGCCTGTTCCAGTGCGTGGTCACCTGAACAGTAAAGAAATTCTTCCTTGCATTTGGGTAGAAATTCCTGTGTATCAGAGTCTGCCTGTTGCCTGTTGTTCTATTGCTCAGCACCACTGAGAAAAGCCTGGCTCCAGCCTCCTGACACTCTCCTTTCAGATACTTATAGACATTGTTAAAGTCCCCTCTCAGGTGTCTCTTCTGGAGGCTGAGCAGGCCCAGCTCCCTCAGCGTGTCCCTTTAAGAGAGATGTTCTAGTTCCTTGATCAACTTTCTTGCCCTCTGCTGGAGCTGCTGCAGGATCTCCATGTCTCTCTTGCACTGAGGAGCCCAGAACTGGACACAGCACTCCAGATGTGGCCTCACCAGCAGAGGGGAAGGATCACCTCCCTTGACCTGCTGGCAGTGATTTTCCCAAAAAACCCCAGGATACAAGTGACCCTTAGCTGTGACAGCACTGCTGGCTCACGGACAGCCTGTTGTCCACTATGATCCTCAGTTCTTTCTCTGCTGCTTTGTTCTGGGTTTTTATAACTGTTAACTTTCTTTAAGTTATCCTTTTGGGGTCTCAAACTTGACTTCAAATTAAAGAAATGTTATAAATGTATATTCCTGTTATCTGTGTTCTTCAAATTAGATCTTAAGTGGAAGCGTCGCCATAGCTGCATATGCCGGTTTCTGAAATATACCCCTAGATTTGTCATTCTCTTAATATTTCTGCAGTATTTTCAAGTTAGTCTACAGATAGATCTTTCCTGATGCGCAATTGAAACAGTAGGAGAACAATGCAATTAGCTGTACTTCCCCTACAACTGTGTACAATTGAGAAAAAAGTTCATTCCTAGCTTTCGAAACTGCATTGCTAATCATCACAGGAAAATTAATGAAACACAGGTATGCTTTGGGGAGTTATATGAGACATGCTGAGAAGTCAACAACTGAGGAAGAGAAAAACTATAAGCACTAAACTAATTTCACAGATATATTAATTAAATAATCCATTAATCCTCAATTGGCTCAATGTGTGAACACTTGTGGTAAGACAAGCATGGTAGTGTTAATGAAAACATTAAAGAGAAATCATGCTGATGTCTTTATACTCACTGTCCTGTGATAGAATAATATATCTGTTTCATTGACAAAGTTTGTTCATCTGACATTGTTCCAGTATTTTTAGAATCAATGGGCTGAATTCCTTTGGACTTCAAACTGTACTGTCTTAGCAAAACTTAAAAAAAATAAAAAAAAAAAAAAAATTAAAGCTAGAGAGCTACTACTCTGCATCTTGGGAGAGGAGACTTTAGGCTGCTCAAAGTAATAGTTGGTAAGTTTCCATGGCAATCTAAGTTTTGAGTGAAATGGGGTCCACACATGTAAGTTTTTAAGAAACATCTTTTAAGATTGCAGGAGTAGGCAATTCCAATGCATTGAAAGTAAAGCGAGAGAGGCAGAAGGCTGGCTTGTCTGAACAGTGACATCCTTCAGAACCTAGGCAGGAAAAGAAAGTATAAGGATTCTGGAAGCAATTTCAGGCTATACAATAGGACTGTAGAGATTCTGTTAACTGCTACTGGAAGAGAATTCGTATAGCCAAAGCTCAGTAGGAGTTGAAGCTGGCCAGTATATTGGTGGACAACAAATTATGGGTTTAGGTATACTGACAGCAAAAGGACATTTAAAGAAATGTTGATTTGTTACTTGGTGAGGTTGATCACTTCAGGAATATGGATGAAGATAAAGCATAAATATTTAATGCCTTCTTCGGTTCTGTCTTTAACACCAATCATGGGCCTTGAGGCTCTGGGAGCCCTGGGATGGAAGACCATGATTGACCATGAGTGATAAGCTCCCAGATGACTTTGAATTGGTACACTGTTTGCTGCTGTAACTGAATGCACATAGGTCTATGGGACCTGATGGGATTTATCCCAGAGTAAAGAAATAGTGCACTGATGTTATTGCAAGACCTACTGTAGTTATATATCGACAGTCTTAGGAACCTAGAGAAGTTCCAAGTGACTGGAAGATGGCAAACATTCCTCCATTTTTCAAAAAGGGGAAGGAAGAAGACCCTACTAATTATAGGCCTGATAATCTTGCTTTTGTGCTTGGTAAAATTATAAAAAAGATTATCCTGGGAGTTAATGAAAAACCCTTGAAAGACCGTGCAGTGACTGGTCAAAGCCAACATGGATTCATGAAGCAAAACCTTATTAACTTAATATGTTACAAGGATACTTCCCTAGTGAATGTAAGGAAGGCAAAGGGCATGGGTTTTTGGATTTTAGCAAAGGTTTTGATACTATCTCTCACAGCATCTTTACGGAAAAGGTGTCCAGCACATAGCTGAACATGCACACTATATGGTAGGTGAACAATTGGCTGAAAGGATGGTCTCAAAGTGATGCAGTAATGGAGGCAACATCTAAATGGCAGGCAGCCATCAGTGGTGTTCCCTCAGGGCTCAATTTGAGAAACAATACTCTTCAATGTTTCTGTTAATGACCCAAACACAGGAGTTAGGTCACACAGAATTTGCTGAAGATAACAAATTAGGGGGAGTCATTGATTCCCTTGAGAGTAGAGAGCCCTTAGAGAGTGATATTGATAATTAGAGTAATGGGTAAATGCCGATCTCATGGAACCGAGCAACAACCAATACTGGATTCTATACTTGGGATAGTATATCGCTTTGTACCTGGGCGCATGTATAGATTGGGGGACAAGAGGCTGAAATGAAGCCCTGCAGAAAGGGATATGAGAAATTTGTTTGCTGTGAAGTTCAATGTGAACTAATGATGTTCCCTGGCAGCCAAGAGGACCAAAAGTAGTCTGGGGTGCTTTAAGCAGAATACAGCTAACTGATCAAAAAGAGTGGCTATCCCACTCTATCTCAGCATTGGTGCTGCCTCACCTCAAGTTTTGAGTGCAGTGTCTGATTAAGAGGTAAAACTGAAGAACAATGAACAAATTACATAAATATTTGTGCTATAAGAGCTCAGTTTGGCTCCCATCTTCTAACATTTATCCATGAAATTGCCTGTGAGAGAATACAAGCTGCCTACATCTGACAGACATTTTGAATTAGTTGCAAAGGTATGTGAACTAGAAGCTGTCTTTTGGAGGAATTAGTGTGTAAACTTAATGACATACTGCTCTGCTTTGAGCTGTGGTTCATGGTGTATCAATGTGCCAAGAAAATAAATATGGCTAAGGGGAAAAGAGGGTCGTTGTTTTCCCAAAGCATTGTATTCATCACTCTGGCTTATAGGAACATGGAACTGTTAACTATCAGACATAGAAGATCTTCAAAAAAGTCATTGAGGCAAAAGCTTAATTCTATTTTCAAGGCATTATATGAGAGTAGCTTTCATTCTCTGTGTTTTGTGTTTTCTTCCCATCCCTTTTGTTTTCAGCACAGGACTGTAGGCTGTCTTGCAATTCAATATTCGTTGATATACATTTTTACTCATCAGTAATACAGATTTTAAAATCAGTGTTAACTGTCAATTTTGTTGATGATGCACAAGGCAGAATAGAGCACAGCTTGTGATTTTACAGCTTTTTGTCAGCAGTATTGACAGCAGTAAAATCCTGAAGCAGAACCTACACAGAAAGCAGATATGTGCACTAACAAGATGTTATTTTTAGAGTTTCTTTTCTAGCTCATAGCTTTTTACTGGCAATATTTTAATTGGTCCAATGCCAACATAAAAAATATAACATTTTACAGCTGTAATCAAAGTGCACTTGGGAACTATCTGACCCAGTAATATAATTCCCCTTCTGTCTCAATACAAGTACACTTAATTAAATATAATCCAATCTTCTCCCAATAAAAGACATATTTCACCTCTGACCAGTCCGTAGGTTATACATTAAGCTCAGGTTTCTGACTGTACAGCAAAAAAACATAATGAGAGAAAGAGAAAGGGGGAGGTTTACATTTTTTTTTCTCAAATTATATTTTAAAAAGAAGTGTAGATATAGAAGAAAAAACACCTCTTGAACATTTTTTTTTCCTCTTATAAAATAGTAACTGCAACTTTCTTAACTTTTAACAAAAATACTGACAGGTAATATCATTAAATTCTCATTACTGGAAACAGCAATTTTTAAGAATGAGTGATGATGGTATTAGTTTTGACATACTTAATAACTAAATAGCAAAAGTTTAAAAAGAAAGTCTTTTGTGAGTCATTAAAAAATCTCACCTAGAAATTTCCCTTTATTGCTTATGTCTGTTAAGCATTTGATCATACGTTATTTAGCCTATGTGAGAATTAAGAAAAACTTTATGCTCTTGTCTATAACCCTGCTTTTCTCAAGGAGAAGGATCAGAGCAGCGATAAGTGTTGCACATTTTCACACTAGTTCTAAGATTGCTACTGTGGATGTGGTGAGTCCTAGGACTCTTTAGTCAGCGCTGCTGAGGTCATACTGGGAGTACTGTGCCCAGTTGTGAGCTCTTCAGTACAAGAGAGACATGGAAATAGTGGAGAGAGTACAAAGAAGGGCCACAGAGATGATTAAGGGCATCTCTCCCATGAGGAAAGCCTGAGGGACCTGGGATTATTCAGCCTGGAGAAGGGAATGGTTGGGGGGGGACTCATGAAGGTTTGTAAATACCTTAAAGGGAGGGTGCAAAGAGGATGGAGCCAGGCTCCTTTCAGGACTTCCCAGTGGCAGAGAAGAGACAACAGGCACAAACTGTTACTCAGAAGGTTCCCTCTGAACATGGGCAAGCACTGCATTATTGTGAGAGTGGCTGATGGCTGGCACAGCTTGAGCAGGGAGGTTGTGGAGATATTCAAAAGGACCTGGATGTGGTTCTGGGCAATGGGGTCTAAGAGACTTGGTTTGAGGAGGTGGGTTGGACAAGGCGAAGTCCAGACCTCCCTTCTTCTGGAGTTCTTTCCTCAACCATGCTTTGATTCTGAAGTTATAGTTAAATAGTATCTCCCAATATAGTTCCTAATATCTCCATTTATAATCTCAATGCTTTTTTCAAACCTCAAGTATCAAGTGAAATTTTCCCTGTTGGGATATCTGTTCTTGGATAATGAAATTATAATAATAGTAACAACAATAATAACAAAACAACTTATAATCTCAGCAAACAAGGTTAAAGGAAAATGTTCTGGTTTACAGGGAGGGAGAGAATAAGAGAGAAGGAAACAGAGAGAGAGAGAAGGAGGGAAAGAAGGAGGGAGGAAGTAAGGGAGGACTAATAATATGATAATAATAAATCAGACAGAAAACCCCCTACTTTTGCTCAGACTTGTTCAGCCACAGCCTTATAGACTACAGAGATCAGTAACCTGAGAGAAGCCCCAAGGGTTTCATGGATGGCACAGAACAGGATCTTGCCCTGCTTGATTAGTTAGGCACACAGATGGTGGCTGTTGAGAGCGCACTGCAGAACAATTTGTACAGTACAGTAGCAAGGCAAGCCACTAATCATATATTGCTCAGTTAATCAATCATTCACCTAAGAAAGAACAGATGGCACAACTCATAAAGAGTCAACCACAAGCGTAAAAAAGGGCTCATCGGTATTTCTGGCCTATCCTTCCAATGTATAAAATAGGCTTGTTTGGTTTCTAGATTGGCTAGATGTTCACTGTCAAACTGAATTCACTGGCATGCTTATCTCTTCTGAAAGATAATTTAAAATGAATGTATCACTAATAAATTAATTATCCATAAGATCAGGTAAGAATGAGAGTCGATAATAAAAAATGTCGAGATAAACTAAATAAACTTTGGGACTCCCTGTAAGAAATTAATAAAGCAATGGTTCCAACAGTTCTTACAGTGATGGCACAAAGTCAGTGATGGCCTTAACTTGATGTTACTGCCAGAGAGACAGCAAGGTGAAGTGGATGGCCTTAACTTGATGTTACTGCCAGAGAGACAACAAGGTGAAGTGCCTTGTATGCAGTCCACCAAAGCCCTAAAAAAAGAATAAAGAGACTCTGGAGTCTGATATGGTGCCTATTTCCTGGCGCACTCTCATGAAACCTATTCAGGCTCCTAAAATTCCAAATATATCAATAATCAATTCAGTTACACAGAGTAACCTATTACCTGTGTTTCCCTCATTATTATCATGCTTCACACCTTGCCTGTAGGTCTTGGTAAAGTAAACTGTTAGGTTCCATAAAGTAAACTCTCCAAGAAAATGGTAAAAAAGGTGTGATGGCAAGAAATATTTGCCTTTAGTGTGGCAAAGTGGTTGACGCTTCCCCATGAGGAATTTTACGTGAAACAAACATTGGTTGAAACCTCTGAAATGAACAGAGAATCAACCAAAAAGAGCAGAAAGCTCAATATTAATTATGAAATCATGTTCATTCTTGTTCCTTCTCTTTATCTGGGAGAAGGAAGCCAGGATTAAGTTATTCTCCAAGGATTAATGAAGTTTTACCATGCAGAGGGAAATAACAATCTTAGATTTCTTTGTTAAAGGCAATGAATCTGGGCATCTATTATTTTTTCTATTGACTTACGAAGAAGTATAAGTCACTCCAGCTACAAGGTAGATCAAGCCTTTGTGTTTAGAAAGAAACATCCTCAGACCTTCAAAAGAGTGTATGTGGTTTTACATCCTGCCTAGGTATCATAGCATTCGTAAACAATTAGGGTAAAATCTGCTACTGATGGTCAGACTAGATTTAACCAGCTGCATTGCCTCATCTTGAACAGTGGCACAAGGGCAAAAGCTGGCGGGTTTTTGGTTTTGGTTTGGTTTGGTTAGTTTTCTTGGTTTGTGTTTTAAAGGCAGAGTCAATTAAATTGTCATGCTTCCCCTAGACTAAGAGACACATCTTCTTTCAGCCCTGTGGTCCTATTAAGTCAATATGTCTTTCTCTGGACTTCGGTGTATAATAACCTGAAGTCTTTACAAGAAAGGTGGAAGGGGAGATTGAAACTTGAGCTGCATAGTGTAATCCTTCTTCAGTCCATGTTAGAACAATTGCCCAAACCATATTACCTTCATTTTGGAAAAAATTACTTGCAAGGGAGAACGTCTAAAACCTGAGTCAAGAAGAACATAGGTATCATTCGGTTCATAAGTGGTTCATTTTTCAATGTATCTGCTCTTATAAGAAGTCTTGACTCAGTATCACTGGAACCTGAATGTACCAGTATTTGGGAACATATTCATTTCAGATACTATATTGAAGCTACTAAGATGTGCCCTCTAGCTGTATATATTAAGGCTAAAAGAGAGACAGAATATGTTAATATGATTTCTAAATCCATAAACTGAAATGTATTTTCTTAATTAACTGATATTCTCCTCCAAAAACTTACCTATAATTTTGAGATGCAGATAAATACACTAGAGTAAATTTTGTTTTACTAGAGTAAAAAAGATGTTAACATTAACCTGTAATGTAACTTCATCTGTCAAGCTACACTTAGATCATTAATCTTTTGGTAAGTCATAAGTATATGTCTAAAAATATCTTTTTCCAGAACTTAACATTGTTCAAAAATAATAATATCAAGGATCAAAAAAAAAAAAGTTTTTGAATTCATGATAATCACTGTAGTCACCAGAAAAAAGTGGTTAACTATTTTGGTGAATAGTTATTTCATTAAAAACTAGTACAAATGCACTATTATTAGTAGTGGTAGTAGTAGTAGTATCATTAATGATTCAGCAAGGTAAAATTTGGTTTGTAATAATAACTAATTTTGCAACATTTGCTATTTCATGCAGCTCATTCACCTCTATGATCATTGCTTTTAATGCTAATGAAACTTCTTCAGTTAAAAAAAAAAGGTATTCTTGATATATCTCTGACTGTATTTTAGCTGTGAACAAATTAAAATAGAGATGGATTTTTAGAGTATTTTCTCTTCTTCATTTTTTTACACTTCAATCTTTTTCTGGGTGCAAGTACCTTCAATTACAGATTCCTTCTAATTGCCTAAATGCACTTTGCAAATTACTCTCAATGAAAGCACATTTTTCATTGGTCCTTTTACCAACTTAAATACCAATAGTCACTGAAGCAACTGATCAATAATATTATTTCCTTCTGCCACACCAGTTCTGCTCACCAGTCTCTGCTCCAGAAAATTTATGTGTTATGTTATTGCCCTAGTCTGAGATCTATACTGACTAAAGTAGAATAAATGCGTGATCATTTGTATAAAAGAGAAACAGATTTCTCATTGATTTTTAAACACTTGAACACTGGCCTAACTACAGTGTTGTATTATGGTTTCTGGATTTAGGAAGACCAATTTCTGTTACCTTGTCTTCTCACCCAGCAAGCTTTTAGGAATTGGTCTGAACTGGTTAGACTCAAAAGCCACAGTTCGAAATTTTTTAATACTTTGTGATGCATGAGTATGTATTACTGTCCCTATGTGTGCTGCAGTAAGGTCACTTAAATATATTGTTAGTTTTAAAAAAAATTAGAAATTTAAAAAAGAAAAAAATAGTTTACAATAAAAATAAATTTAGCATAAAGTTTTATTCTGGAATAAGATACTCTTGTTTAATATTGATGTTCAATTCAGGTTTTGCCTTACTGAAATTTAGTCACATGGCTACTTGTGTTCTCTTTCTTGTGCCTAGAGATGCATGAGAGCCACAGAGTGCCTGTAGCGAGTTTATTCAACCTTGCTTAAAGATGAGTGTCTCTCTTTTCCATTAAGGATGCAAGAAATGCTATCTCTTGTGTTTCCATCTTTGTTGTAATTTAAAACACATTTCAAAGAATGCTCCAGCCATGTTGCCACTTTTTACCCCTCCTGCTCTAAGATGAGTGGCTGTACATGCAGGAATACAAGTCTACTTTTTCTGAACCGTATCAGGAATGCAGTTTAGCAATCATGCTATAGCTGCTATATTCTTTTTCATTTCACATATCTCTGTCTCTTTTTTCCTGTATCTTCTTCCCCTATTTTCATCTGCCCAACACAATTCTAAGATCAATTGAATTCATGACATGCACTTTGATACAGCCATGAAATATATTGTATTTCTGTCTTGTACCCCTACTTGTACTATATCTGAGTACAAACCTGGAAAACCTGGAAAATCAGCAGTCTGGATTAACCATCCAGGACATAGAGAGTGTTAAGCGTGTAAGTACAGGCAAGATTTGGGCAGGCTGGGTTTTACTCTCTAAGAAAGGTCATTAAGACATACAAATAAATTTGCAATGGGAAGCTACATGGGAAAGATGCAGTGCATCATTCTGTTTCTTTATGGAACTATTAATTACTGTCACTTTTATATGAGAGAAGAGACAACCTATGCACTTTGCATTTATACAATCCTTCTTTGGCTCCAAAGTACAAATTAATGCACTCTAACCATCAGGCTGTAACTTAATTGTCTTTTCAAGACACACCTATCTATTTTTCATTTGCTTTGCATAATATGAAGACCAGTTCGACTCATGGCAAACATTTTCTATAAGCTCCAGAAAGTATCACATCTCTATCATGTACCATGTATCACTTTTTGTATTAAAATTTAATACTTATTACATTTCAAAAAATTATAAGATTGCTCGTACATATCCTTTTTATTAAATGTGTTACTTTACATATAAGATACTGTAATACCTTAATAAATTTTTTGTTACAGATACTTACAAAAAAAGGGTAGCCAGTAATTCTCTGTTTTATAGGCCCTCTAGTCCACCTTCTACCTTACAACTGGACATATGAGAAAAATTTCTGTTGTATCAATTCAGATTTTGTGCGTCAGTTATCTGATGCATCAGCTACCCTGAAGCAGAAAATCCAAGTATCCTAGAATTCTTCCTGCTGTCTAGCACCCTGGGCTCTACAGGACCATTTATGATGATATTTTCACATAATTTTGGTCTTAAAGTTAAAAGGATGAGTTTAATAAACATATAAAAAAATCAAAAAGTGACATTATCTCTATTTGATGCAATACTGGTTTTGTATATGTATGTATATTTGCTCTGAATACCATTTTTAACTGTATTTAAAAAATTTTTTAGTTTTGCTCTTTTTTGAATTTTTTTAGTGTTTTCTCAGATTCTACAGGTTGAGTATCAATATCTACCACCCATTAGATGTAGCATCAGAGTTTGACAAAACTGTTAAACATCAGAAATACTCTCTATATGAAGGTGCTTCAATTTAGGCTGAATTAAGAATGAATAATATATTTTGATTTTGTTAAATTTATTGTCTATTCTGGCTAATGCGTATCCAGAAGGATATGAACATTATTCCTCCTGCAGTGTATCACAATAGAAGACACCTCTGCATGTTTAGTACTGAAAGAGAGCATATGGTTGTTGCTTAAAGGCTGTTTAGGTAAGGGAAAAAGTATCATTAACACTAAAATAATCTGTGTTTTCTTTTCACTGGCTATTGACTACTACGCTTTTTTCCCCAACATTTCTGTAGGCATAGTCACCATAGTCGATACGATATTCACATAGATTATGTGAAGCTTTAATGTGAAGATTTTGGAAGGAGTGTTATAATTCTCTGCTTTTCAAACTGCATTTTGGTAAGCATATTTATAAGGAGGTTGAACTTTGATTTCCTTAATGTCATGCATAAAGCAAAGTTTGAAATTAGTGTGATCTTACTCAGAAATGCACTTTAGTAAAGAATGCTACTGAAATTCCAATTTATTTGAGATTTAATCAAATAACACTCATTAGATAGTTATTCCTTATGTAGAAGCCACAATCCTGTCATTACCTTTAATAGTTTTCTTCCGACTTTAAAAATTGTTTTAAAAATAATTCCCAAACTGTAGGTGTTGGGATGTTTACTTCTACATTATTCCTTTTCTTAAACAGGTACCTTAGTTGAAAAATTGGGTTGGCTGAATGAGAAAGTTGTTTGTTAAATACCAGTTAAAAAATCATAGATACTGAATACTTGTTATACAACAGTCAATCCATTCTTGCAAATGTAGTTGTGCCTCAAGATATTCGACTTTGACTTATGTTCCCAGTTCAAGAAATATATATACTGAAGGTTGCCTCTCTAACCACTGAATTAATCTGTAACCATAGAAACAGCTGAACTGACCGCTAACTGGGATATTCATCCTGATAAAGAGCTAACCAATTCTGCAGAGGCCTGGCTGTTTCAGGTTCGACATTTCAAGCCCACAGAAAATGTAACTGACTCTCAATATCATTTTGTACTAGGGAAGAGAAAATATACGTATCACCATGCATTCTCTTGAGATACATTCTTCCCATCACTGAGTGAAATAAGATTTCTGCCTTTTCACTTTCCTCAAATGTTCCTAAAATACGGCAGTGCAAGTTTTGAATACGAGAATTTGTAACATAAGTTATATTCTGGAGTACTTAAGTTTGTGCTCAAAACTGAAAATGAGTACTTAATTAAGGAGTTTCTATCAAGATAGACGTGTTTCTCTTTACATTCTACCAAGTTTCTACTGAGGACTTTTTAAGGTGATATGTTTAAAATGTAGTTCAAAAACCAATCTGTGTTGTTCCATTTCAATGAGACCTGGGGCTGGATGGTTCAGGAGTGCCAAGTTATATGGGATCAGAGCTCAACACTGATGGGTTCTGGTATTCAGGTTTGTTCCTTCTTTGGAGAAAAAGAATTAAAAGGTTTTATTTTGGTTGGTGTGAGATTTTTTTTTTGTTTGACTGTTGGGTTTGGGTTTTTCTTTTTTTAGCCAGAATTGTACATCTATTTAAGTGACACTCTTCTTTAGAAGATTTGTCTGTTTGTTGGTTTGCTTCTTTTGCTTAATTCAGATGCTTAATTAGAGATGTGCTGATTTTTGGATGCAGATTTTTTGCTGTTACCTGTCTCCTAGATACAGAATATGAGTATATATTCGTTTATATCTTCAGAACAAGTCACTTCTATATGTTTCATCACTTAGTGAGAGTTAAACATCTGGATTGCTCCCTAAGTTTATAAAATTAAATTTGAACTTCTATTCAACTCAAAAACTCAAAGAGTGCAGAAATACCTAAAAAACCAAAACAAAACCAACAATTTAACATGCTGATGTGTTTTTGGCTTCATACTGGGTTATCATAAAGGGCTAAATCTTGTCATGTGTTTTTACCCAGGGTCTTTTATTTCTACAACAAGGTAAGTCATACACTTGACTGAGAAGAATAAGATGAAGAATTCATTTGAGCATGAAGAAAAGCTGAGGAAAAAACATTAAGCTGCCAATAAGACATAAGTTCATAAGGAACTGGTTGTCTGAAGGACAGATTCTTCTATATGTATATATGTGTGTTGATGCCAGTAGATGTATACAAAATAATAACTTCTTAAGTAAGAATTTTTTACAAAATTTGTTTGCTAAACAGGAAGGATCAATAGGGCTGATGTATCCTAAGCTAGTTCTAGTTTGCAGGAAACTAACCAGTAGTTCTTCCCTGTGTGTGTGTTTTTGAAGGTGGGTATGGGCGCTTCTATAAATTCTGTTGGTTTGGGGAGGAAGAAAAAAAGTGGTACCGGAAAACAGTGTTATTGAAAAAAGAAGTATCCATAAATAATTGAACAAAAAATAAATACCAATGATATTTGACAATAAGCTTGCTTTTGTCGTGAGCTCTTAAGATCCCCAGAGTTATCTTGGTTACTGCTATGAGATAAAGAAGTTGTGAGAAAATTCACTGTTGACATAAAGTTATAAAAAAAAAATACTATAAGGCATTTCTTTTATCCATGTGAGAGATATAAACCATCACTGAATGATGGACCTTAATTTGAGTTTGCCAGTATTAAAGAATAGTCTCTAATACCAAAATGCCTTCTTGAAATTTCTCACTCCCTTGAGTACTTTTGAAAGGGGTTTAATGAGATCCAGAGCATGAGTCTGGCTCTCTAACTCTGATCTCTAATTTGATGCTTCCAGTTCGTCTTACTCTTGCGATTTTCGGTGCAAAATGAAGCCCCATGCAGGTCCGCTCTGTACATGTCACACCCTAATTGTCAGTCATAGGATCCAGGAGTTTGAGACTACTTTTCTTTGGGTTTTGGTTTGTTCTATTTTGTTTGCTTGATTCTTTATTTCTTTGTTTTGGTTTGTTTGTTTCTTCAGTACAACCAAGTGAAAAATTTGCCCCTAAAAGGATGACCTAGAAAATATTTACTTAATGTTTTTATAACTGAAGTTATTAAGCAAAGAAACAAACAGGCCTTTTTAGTTTTCATGAAGTTAACAGTTCTACAATGTACAGGAACATAGAGCATGGGGTCAAAGACAAAATTAGGTTCACCAGTTTTATACTGTATGTCTGCAGGTCATGAAATCAATCAGGAGACTGCCAAAGCTAAATAGAGTGAAAAAATAAGAAGGGTTGTTGTATAGGCACCTAACAACCATTCCACCAAAGATAAATGTTGTTGGTTTATTGTGGTTATTTGAACTTTTAGAATGCTGAGTGTGCAAAGAGCTCGTTCTGGTAAAAGAATGGAAATCCTACAGAATGTATCCACATAAGTAATGAACACAAGAGCAGCCTATTAAGACTCCCGTGTCCGAGAAAAGTTCCTGATTATCCTAAGAACTTTGTTAACAATGTGATGAACTTTTAAATTATAGTTCTTATGGGGATGTATATTAAATGAAAAGACTAAAATTTCAGAGTGGAGAGTGACGGTTGGTTCCAGAATTACTTCCAACAAGGAATTTGCAGGAACAAAGAATAATCACAAAGAGAAAGAACAACTCCCTGTTAAATGTCATACATAGGGCGAAATCCTTCAAGCTTTAGGCATGATCGAAAATTAGCCATCAGCATCTCATTTTGCCTAAGTAATTTGAATTTCCAAGGGGTAATCTATTGCACTTAGAGTTAAGGCCTCAGTGAACAAGGAATTGTAACCTGTTACCTGATCATGCTTTGATATGCACTTAACTTTACCAATATTTTTCAGCAGGTCAGAAATATTCCATAGTTAAGTTCACTGATTGGCAGCATTTCAGACCTGTGTGAATGTCTGAAACGTCTCTACTATTATATCTTCATAAATGTAATATGAATTATCTGCACTTTGGACCTTTTGTTTTGCTAGTGCTCATGAGTATTTCAAAGTAGATAGTCTGTAATTCAAATAATTAAAAAAAAAAGATATAAAAATATTCTCGTATAGCCTCTGGTTGTAGTGACATCATTTGTTCTCAATCCCTTCTTTATTTGATCCATCAGTTAACAGGGAACAGGCTGACACAATCACAGAATATTCATGATCATGCTACTCTCTCCTTGCTCAAGAGGTAGTCCTGGTCTTTACCTTTACAGAACTGTTTTGTTTTAGTTTCATTCAGTTTGGTTTGTTTTTATTGTACAGTATTGTCACTGTACTAGTGAATCATAGTTACTAACTTTTATTCAGAGCATGTTTCCCCCTTTTTGAAAATATGAAATTGCAGGAAGAGAGAGCCACAGGATAGCAGTCTTCATTTTTCAATAGATTTTCTATCAGGAAGTAAGGAATATAGATTCTCCTCCTGTATCTACTACATCACTCAAAGCATGAAATACTCATTAAAAATCTACAGCATCATCCACAAAATCTGAAATTGATATAGAGGCAGTTTATCAGAACATAATTCAGTGGCTTTAACTATGAAAATTCCTCATCTATTCTTAGGTGCATATCTTCCAATCTTGGAAAATAATTAACTGAAGATTCTATAGGGAGCAATAGCCCTTGCTATACACTAATCCTTCTTCTCTGTGCACGTAATGAGACTTGGTTCCTCCTGGAAAAAATAGCGTTGCTGAACTTGCTTAAACTCGTTAGAACTTCACTACTCTAGATACCATCTTCGAGACTGTTCCATATGTGCAGTTCCTTCATCCTCTTTTGCCTGTTACTTTGTGCTGAAGGGCTGGGCAGGCTATGAAGCTTTTTTCTTGCTCAAGCTTTTGACTTTGCAGTATGAATAAAATATTTTGTCTTAAGTCCTTCTTTCTTTTGCATATTTTGAAAAAAACAAAATCAGAAAAAAATCATCATGTGATTTTTCAGTAGTGTTGTCACAATTAAGGTCACAGTTACTTGACCTGAAGGTACAAATAGTTGCCTCTTCATGAGTAAACTGTAGAAGTTGAAGAACCTACTGTCCCCACAGATTAGTTCCTTCTATCTGCCAGCAATCATGTGCCTGCAGCTGAGTTGTATGTATCAGTAGTACGACACAACTTGAATTCATATCAATAAATCCATCACAGTACTTTCATCTGTTTTAATTGTAGTTTTAGCTACTTGTACACAGAAGCAGACATTTCAAGTCTTCACTTATGGGGCAATAACAAATAACCATGGGACAGTAATAGTTTCTGCAGACATTTTAAAATTATCACAAATATATGTCTGAATTTTGTGAATGAGAGATGAATGGTAAGGGATCTTTCAGAATGAGTTTTTTTAGACTATGCTTACAAAGTTTTTTGCAGTAAGTCAGGTTAATTCTGCCTGTGCTCCAGGCCAGTGATCAGCCACACAGAGCAAGAAGCACAAAAGGGTGCATTGACAAACGTGACTCTCTATGTCCTGTTACTCAACACTCCTTCTAGGTCAGACACATTGCCCTACAGCTAAATGGTTTCCAGGTGCTTCAAAGTATCAGCAGATTGATCTCAAATCTTTTTGGAAATGAGTAAGACTCTGTTGCACCTGCTTGAAAAAACAGGTATCTATCCTTGGATACCACTGCTGTCCTCTCACGTCCATTCCCTGCTGCTGAGGCTTCCTGCCACTGTTCTGGTATAAACTTGGATTCTGCAGTTCTTTCTCTAGCCTCTGCATACTCTGGTCACTGTGCCAAATCCTAACTGCTATAGATTTGCCTTTTATTACATCCATATTTCAATTGGCATGGGACCAATGCAGGCAAAGGTTTTTCTGAACTGCTTCTCCAGCTCTATGTTGTTTCAGTATGACTTCAGGTCTTCATCTGTGTCTGATTTTTCCTCCTCCCCATTTAAGAAGGGAGGAGAGTAAAATATGCTCTGATTTCAGAGATACTTGAAGATACTATTTTCAAAATCTAGTGGATCTCTTTGCACTTGTGGTAGCTGATGTTATACTATGGTATTTAAATTCAGGTGGGTTTTTTTTTAATCTAAAAAAAGAGTTTTCTTTTAGTCCCTGTTTCATGGCATAAGGATGCTAAAACTATTTTAAATCCTCTATACTGATGCTACATATATATGGCAGACATAACTGTTTTATTCAGCCTTCCTTTTTTTCTTAATATGCCTGAGTTATCTGTGTTTAAATGCACTGAATTTTCTCGAAGCAAAAATCTTCCACAATTTTAAATAGTTAATGTTCAGAAAAGTTAAACTGGCAAAACAGAGCAGAATTTTTAATATAGAAATATGTAATAAAATGGGGAGTTGCTATTATCATGGACCATATATCTGTAATTTTATTTGCTCAAATAATCTCCTTTAAGCAAAAAACTACTAAAGTTATGGTAGAATGAGAAATTTACATTTGATGCATATTTTCGTATATGCACATTGCATGCATACTCGAAGTTGTCAGTATTCATAGAGAAAAAAAGATATGTCCCAACTCCTTATGTAGAACTATGGAGCAGCACGCGAGTTCACATATTTTTAAGAATTCATGACTTTTCTAAGACATGTTAACCTAACTTTGAACTATCCTCAGAATTAAAGCTAAGAGTTCATTTGTCAAGTAAATGGGGAAACTACATGTTAGGTGTATTAATTTTAACTCTGCTCTCTCCTCAGAATGGGACTGATCTCATTTGCAAAGTTTGATCGTTCTTGTTCATATCTAAGAAGATTCCCAAAGTCTCCTTGGATAGGAGCAGCAGAGAACAATAAAACAGGGGTTATTTTAACACAACTCCTGTTGAATTCAAAATAATTTTTCTTTAAGTAGAAATTGTTTAACTTCTCCTATTTGCATCATTATGAATATATTTTCCTCGTGTTTCTGCTGTAATTTTCAGAGGTCAATGGCAAAAATATGCAAATACCGGAAAACTGTGTTATTACCTCATCAAGAGTGAAAGCCTGAACTTTATTTCAGTGACTTTCATATACAATTAAAGCTCAACTTTCCCAACAGGGTTATAGTAAGTTTAATTAAAAATGGAGTTCATGATAGCCAAGTACAACACAGCAAATCAAATTAAAACATCTCTATCTTGTAGCCTTACCTTCTAAAACTACTGATAAAGCATGAAAAGGAATTTTGACTTCTCACCTTTTTGTTCTTCAAAACAATCAATTTTTTACTTGTTCACTTCAGGAAGATTGGTTTCAGGCTTAAAAAGCAAAGATCTGTATTATGCAAATAATAGTTTATGAGTTTTGATGTTGTTCTGTTTTTTCTGCCTAGTGATCGAAGAAAATTAAAAGGTGATCAATGGTCCACCATCAAAGCAATTAGCAAACTCAATATTCATAGAGTTATGTGTACGCTGATATTCACAGGGGTTGTGGCTTAATCCCAGAAGGCAGCTAAGTATCACCCAGTCACTCACTCACTCACTCCCCCAGCAGAATGGGGAGGGGAATCAGAAGAGTAAAAGCAGGAAATTACCCATGGGCCAGTATCAAGACAGGATAGGAAGAAAATCTGTATGTACAGCAGAGCAAGAAAGGAGTTCACTCACAAGTTCCCTTTGTCAGGCAGATGTTTAGCCATTTCCAGAGAAGCAGGGCTTCATATGTCAACAGCTACTTGGGGAGAGAGATGCCAAACACCCCCTGCTTCCTACTACCCCACATTTTGCTGTAGCCACATATCCTCCAAGCCAAAGTAATGCTTATGTGTGTATTGTATACATAAGCAGATTACATCTGCCTTCACTGTTCCACCAGGATGCAGAGTAGTTTGATTTTGCTTCGGTCGAGTTCACGGTGAGAGAAGCTGAATGACCCATGGGGTAAATGGGAAAGAGTGCCATTCACCTGGCACAGAGTGACTTGTGAAACTGTGGGAGCTGCAGTGCACATCTTAGCTCTAAGGTCTCAGGCCCTCCAAAAAAACAAAAACAAAATTAGGGGGCAATTTAGGAAACAAGACACAAGAGTATATCTGCATAGTACCAACCCCTGAATCAATCTGCTACATTTGAGATTGTCTTACTCTGCCATCTTAAAAAATCTTATTACAGTTATATCTAACATGTTCTAATGTGAATATATTCTTTGAATGTTTTATGATATTATCTGCTTCCATGGTCTCTCAGGTAGTGTACTTGGTGTCAACTATAGTTTTAAATCTAAACAATAACGAAAAATATTGCACATTTCTGGTCTGCAAAACAATAAATGTCAGCTGGTCTCAGAATGTAACTCAAGACAATTAACTGGAAGACAAAAAATTGCTTTTTCTTTCCCCTGCTGCCAGAGCTGTAAACTCTTTGCCAAATTGCCTTTATAAGAATTTAACTTCCCTACTGATTAGTTTGATTCACATTAATTTGAAAAATACCTCAACTGCAACTTACTAGGCTATAAAAATATTGCTTTTCCTAGCATGAAGACATCCTGGTTGTTGTTTTATTTTAGTTAAAATATTTTTAAAATAAATAAATGGATTAATTAATAATTCTGAAATTCCAACAGAAACAATATTTCTGTTTTATTATCTTTTCATCAAAATATCTCTGTGGTATCTTAAAGTAGTTTTTAAGAGCAAGATTTTTTTTCACTCCCCAAAACCTGTTTTGACTACTAAACTTATGCTTACAAAGGAAGAAAGTGTTCCACTTTAGATTCCAAATTTCAGCTACATTTTCTATTTTATTTTAAGACTAAATTAGTCCCTTCTAACTATATATGGAAGAATATAGAAGAATATAAAAGTTATTTCCTGCCTGGTCTTTTTTTGTTTGTTTCTTTTTTTTTTTTTATTCCGGTCTAATATTTTAAATTAGTCATTGACAAATTCAAACGCGCAATGGAAAAATGTTCTGTGTGCATCTTTGTGTAATATTAATAACCCGTACTTTGGAATAACCAGAGGAAGGACAGTGGAGAAAATTCAAACCATAGCTCCTGATAAAGGAATACAAGACAGATTTAAATGATTTGATGATTAATAAATGATTTAACTTTGTCATTCAAAAGAGGTGGTAGAGGCACAGATGTACAGAAGTTACAACTCTAGACTGGAATGCTAAAATCTTTGGAAATTGATAAGGGAAGTCAGCTAAAAGGAATGCTAGGCTCATTAGTTTGTGCTGTAGGCTCGGAGGTAAACTGGTGACCTTGGCTGGAACTACACTGCCAAGCAGAAGGCAGGGAAGGGAAAAGGTTATGAATGTGTTGGGGGACCAGTGGAGAGCTGATAAGGCCAATGGTTAGTTCAGGAGCTCACCATGTGATATCTTTTTGCAGTGATGTGCCAAACTGGGCTATCTCTTTTTTATGCTGAAGATGATGTGGTGTTAGCATAGCTGTTATCATTTTTTAGGAGTATTTTCTTTCTTCTAGAAATACTACAGTAATAGATCCAGGAGCTTCTCTTTCTTCTGAGGAGACAATGCAGTTGTTTTGTAATGTCAAGCTAGGGTGTTTCTATGAATAAAGCACAACACATTTTGCTGTCCTTTAAACATATTTTGCCTGGTTTCATTATCCTGAGTTTACTACCTATCAAACCTGACTTGTAAGTAGCAGTGTACTTCATCACCAGCAAAGCTTGCATAAATAAGAAACTTATGAGTCTAAAATGATAATTACCACAATCTAATGAATCACATAAATCATTTATAATGAAAGGAAATAAACAATGACTCAGAAAAGAGCACATTAATAACTTGAGGTGGTTTTTTTCCAAAAGCAATGAGTAGTTTAATTTATATGGTGTGTCCATAGACAGTATAACTGGAATCCTATCATTGAAATAATTAGTAGTTAATCTAAGGGGATAAACATATCTAGCAGAGTCCAAATTGAAAAATTGCTATTAAAATTATCATTAAACTAAGAACATTACTATAAAACGATAGTAAATGGACAACATGATTATAAAGAAAATGCAAAATCTTCAAGAGATCATTTGCCAAGCATAACATCTTTCAATCCCTCACCAATACCCACCAAAATTATTTTTAAAAAGGTCCTCAACAGAAAATGGAACTTATTTAAATAAAAAGTTGCATGTTTACAAGAGAGAAATAATACTAAAAATAAGCCCTGGGATTTTCTTTGCCTAAATTTTTCATTTAGGTATGTTGGATGAGTATGACCTGGGTATGACTACAGATGTTGGAGGTTTTGGCTCAGAACCACTATCATGGTGCTTCAGAGCAGCACCTATCCTCCTTAGTGAGATTAAGAGATGAAAACCAAATACCAACAACTATAGTAGTGATATTGAACACTTGGTGGACTGCATTTCAAATATTTTTTAATGTATGTAGAGAAACTAGTTTCAATGTATATGAAATGGTGACTGGTTTTCCACACACACTTATGAATATTCAGAATGCAAAAAGAAAGTAGGAGAACTTTTTAAGTATAATCAAAGATTCTAATATACTATATTAAAGTCTCTAAACCAAGAATAAGATTGCTACATTACATGCAATAATTTAACATATTATTTTAATTTATAGTAAATGATAAAATTATTGTATATTTGGAACACAGAAAAAATCTGTCTTCTGATTCACTTGGGTTTTTAATATTTATGAATATTTATTATTAGATTTATTGTCTTCTATTTTAGCTATAAATGTTATCAACTTTCTATATATACTGCATGTTACCATTTACTTGAAATCATAAATGGATTACTGGTTTTCCCGTTCATATCAGATGATCATAATATGTAACTAAATTTATCGGTTAGGAAAAAAACTCTCAGATATTATATATATATATATACATATGTATGTTCCTGGTGATTGGTGAAATGTCACAGGAGCTGATTTTCACTGAGAGAAGTCACGGTTAGACAGGTTAAGGAATTTCAGGGGTCCTGGAGAGCATGAACAAGTGCATCAGTGTAACTCTGACCTTTCTGTCACTTCAGTCAAGACTCCAGGGAGTAAGTAAGCAAATGTAGGCAACACTCAGAAGCCTATAAAGTGTGGATCTCTGGAGTAACTAAGAAAATTCCAGAAAAATGCATTACACTGTCACTAGTCCAGGTTAGACAAGACAATGCAGAATGACCACCTCATTGTCTCTGCTTCCCAGTTCCCGACACTCAGCCACCACCTGGCAGTGTTTTGACTTGCTCAGGACAAAGTACATCAAGGTTTTCCCTGGGTATAGAATGTTCTTGGCACCTTATTTTGCTTTTTCTATACAAAAGAGTTCAGCTCTTTTGTCAGAAAAGAAAAAAACCCAAAACCAAACAATACTCTTAGTTATTCAAAGTTAAGTGATCAGGTTATTTAAAGATAAAGCACACAAAATATTGAATTGTTTTTCTTTTTGCCTTTTTCTTTGAAGGGATTTAAATACTGGGTCCATGGTGTTACTATAAAAATATAATGTAGGGGATGTTTTTCTTTTTCCTTCCAGCACTGGAGGAAACGCCTTTGTAAAAAAGAGGAGTACAGAAATCTAGAATAAAGTTCTCAGTTTACAAGGTAACTGACCCCCTATGTTTCAGCACCCAGTAAATGCCAAATGATAGGTTAAAACTGGCAGAGAAGAATGATTGGCAACATGTTCAAACAATTCACGAAATACAACAGGGCAAGTCATTGTTTGTGAAATTCTTGTGACTGACAGATGTCATTCAGGTTTGCACTTCATAACTCATGGAAAATATTATATTTTTTCTGTTCAGTAAGAAAATATAAAATTGTCTCTAGACTCACAATTGCCAGCATTAAAAGTAATAATGATCTTCGAATTCCATTTAAATGATTTTTGATATGAAGTAGCCTAATGAAAGCTGATAGTCATTTCTAATACACAGCACTTCTGATAATAAATGCAACCATGCTAGTGAAAATTTAATTAAGATAAATACCCATCATGTATTTAGTTATATCAGTATAAAAATTTTCAGAGTAAAATGAACATCTATTCAACAGACCTCAAAATGGCTTAATTGTGTACTTTCTGCGAAACTTCCAAGGACACAGTTTATTTTCACCCTTAAGAATAAGTCATATATTATATTACTATTATGTCTACAGCTTGAAGATCTGTCCTTATTTCTACTTTTTGGGCAAATTAATATTGTATCTAAATCATGAGACCTGTTCAAACAAGAGCACTATTATTTAGTCGTACTTTTTCTTACTAAGTTCTGTTACACCATCCCATAGATGAAATGTCCTAAAAATAAGTTCTTTCCTTGCCTAGTGTCATGCCATTAAAAAACTATAAATTGTATGGTACCAAAAATCTTGGTGTCTGATGCAGCCGTGTAGCTGTCATGTTACTGTAAATATATCTTCATTATTTTATTACTCACTTTTAAAGATTTCTGTGCTTTAAAGAACACACACTAGTTCTGTACTATATGCTGTGGGGAGAGACAATGTCACAAAACAAACTGTTCATAGAAATAAGAGCTACTATAGTAGCTTCTTCTTGAACTTTGGATCTCTTTAGAAATTACAGACATCTCGCAGTTTCTGTTACGTGAGGACCAGATGGCTCTGCTTTGGGATGGTAAAAAGCATAATCCCAAGACAGCAGTCAGCAGATGTCTAGGCAGCAGCTCCAGCTGACCAGACAAGTTTGCTCTTCTTTCACTTCACACAGCCAAAGCCAGGAATGATGTAAGACAATGCAATAAGCCATAAACACCATGGCTACTGAGTATAGAGAAATTTATCTAAAGACTTTAAGCAAACAAACAAATAAAATTCAAACCTCAAATCCACCATACTCGTGATTTTTTTGGGGTGGGAGGAGGGAGAAATGGAAAGGGTAGGGAAGTGGCGTATGGAAAGAAGCAATTTGATTTTCTTTCTTAATAAGAAAAAATCTTTTGTTCTGATGCAGGTGCTTATTTCCTTATCAACTACAATAACTGAATTTGATGACTGCAACTGTTGCTTTAACTAGAAGTATATCGTTTATATCCACATACTGTTCTGACTAGAGCTCCAGAAACCCTAAATCAACACAAGTCTACTGACCCAAACAGCACTTTTGGTTTTTAAACTGTTTGGGGATCACCTGACACCACTTGTAATTTTTTTTTTTATTATAGGCAAAGAAAAAAAAAGACTGCACTTTTATTTCTGTAACTGACATTCTAATAGAAATTAGAACTTAAATAACACCTGGAATACTGTACAGGCATTAAAGAAAAAAAAAAAACAACTAAAAGGAGGATTTAGCAGTAAAACAAAACTGAAACACAAGAGATTTGGTTATACTCACAATCTTCTTACATATTCTGTTTTTAACTCTAAGCAAGTTGTTTCCTTCCTCACCATTTCAGTTTACTGCTGACTATTTAAGTCATAGGATGAGAGCAAAATTAACATCACTAGGATCTACATCTGCTTCTCCCTTTCCAAGTCCAGATATGTCCCACAAAAGCCTTGTACACTCACCAAGCTCCTGTTGCTCTGTGCTTTGAATCATAATTTTCATGGAGTGAAACCAGAAGATCATCTTCCAAAGGAAGCTCACAAAATACTAGTCTAAATAAGTAGAGGAAATGTGGTTTTGAAATGGCCAACATGAAGGTGAAAATGCTTTGAGAATGTTGGTTGGAAATATGGGAGGGAAAATATTTCAAATATGCCCCTTATAGTCAAAATACCAGTTGGTTTTTCTGACATGTAGTGTAATATTGTTTTTCCTGTTCTCCATGGGGAAATAACATCACAAAGTATCTCTGTGGCAGACCTTATTTTGTTGGCAATACTACTGATAACCCGGTGGTGAAAGAATAATGGGTGATAAATTTTCTTACTCATATTGTTCCTTCTAGAATATTCTGATTTTTTTTTTGCAATACCTCTACAAAATTATGCAATTTCCTATTGCTGTCTTTGAGCCTCAGTTTTCTTTGTAAAATTTTGACATAATTTGTTAGCAGTAAGCTCTTATTTTCACTTTATTTTTAAGAAAATTAAATCACTCTTGAACTCTAGATTTCATTGCTAAATTGCCTTACGAGGAGGGATCATTGCAGCCAGACTGGTTTCAGACTCCAAAGCCATCTGTTGTTAGTGGTATTACACACATAGGATTTAATCTTCATCTCTCATGTGTAGACACATATTACATCAGCATGATTAATTCCTAAATTTGAAGTAACAACCCATCCTGACAGTTTACATCAGTAGATTGGGAAATTTTCAGATTATGTAATTGAAATGATTGAACCATGGGTGTAAATCCAGAGAAAATGTGACTTTCTGAATGGATGACACTCTTACCAAATATATTTATAAATGAAGTCTTACACAGAACTGATTGCTATTCATGTTCATAGTGCATCTGATACTTAGGAGTCACAAGGTCCTGTAATCTATGTATATGTATTCTGATGCAGTTATCATCTTCTGATTTTATCATCTTCTGATTTTATAAAAACTGCCATTGACCTCAGGGAACTTTTGAGCCATATATAAACAGTAAGGCCTGAGATGACAAATGTGACACAGGATTGTAATAAAAAAAAGAATTATGTATGCATGTAAAACATTGCACCAAAAATCTTTATAATGCATTTTCAAGGCCCGTGAGATCAAATTTGCGTGGACAGAGGTCAAGCATCATAGATTTCTTACACTCACCATGTGCAGTTGGGCCTTTAACTTTTCTGGTAAATATATAACTTTACTGTCACCTGTCTTTAGATCACATTTTGCTTGTCGTGATTCCTTCCTTCCTTCCTTCCTTCCTTCCTTCCTTCCTTCCTTCCTTCCTTCCTTCCTTCTTCCCTATATTACCAGCATCCCTCAAAGTAGAAGTCTGGAAAAACCCTAGAAGAAAATTTCAAATATTGGATAATTTGAAAAATGGAGCGTGCTTGGTACAGGAAGAAAAGAAAAAAATCAAGGCAGTAGTTTATTTACAGAAATTTGTATTCTGGCATTCAGCAGAGAAGGTATGATAAAGGGATGCTTGCTCAATAGTCCTTCCTATTTTTTTCTGAAAGCAAAACTGAGGAAAAAATAAGCACATAAAGAAATCAGCGTTGATTTAGCCTTGTGTTCCCTTAAGGAGTCTAAGATTGGAAGGCAGATAAACAGTAAAATAGGACAAGATCATATCTCAAATTATCTCTTGCCTTTCAAACAATGTTTCTACTTATTTGCTCACTTTTATAACCAATTTTATCTTTGTTATTATCCCTGTCTTCTCATATTTCATATGGACTGGGAAAATCACCAGTGGATTAATAAAAGCAAAGGAAAATTTTCCAAGTAGGAAACAGTCATGCAATTTAAATCCTAAGGTAGTGGATTGCAGAATCACAGATTTTGTTAGAACAATTTATTCTACATAAGCTCCCAAAAGAATTACCTGAACTATCTTTCAGGTTTATATGTAATATTGAGGATGTATTAGAGACTTAATGTACTCTTTTTAGTAATAAGCTTCTGATCAATCAAATTAAAGTTCCTACCCTATGTAGAGGATTCCTATAGCATATAAAGAGTAAGTTAGACATCACTGGATTTTGATCCTCTCTTTAGAAAATTTTTACATTACTATGCAGTGCTTGTGTGTGACTGGAATCATCTGTAGCTGGAGAGGCAAGGTCGGGTGCTGGATTCACCGCCATGGAAGAGGCTCTCGTTCACACCGCGGCTTCAGCATACGCAGAGCTCCTAAAGGGCAGGCAGTGCATGGTGATGAGCACATCAGAGAGCTGCTGGGAAAGGCCAGGTTGCCTCTATGTTGGTGACATATCAAGGGCCAAGAGTAGATGTTGCAGTTTGAGAGTATGGTGGGACAGAAATGAGAGTGGTGTGCTGGAGTTGCATTGGCCTCCCATCCATTTAGGGTTACATGAATTTCATTTTAATTATTTGAAGTTGAAATTAATCATGAAGAAATAGGCTAATTATGATTGCTGGTAGTAACTAATCACACATTTAAAGATATGTGCCACTTAGCTCGATGGTTTTGTTCCAGCACAGGGGTGGCTTTGAAGCAATCAAAAAAGACTGGATTAAATCTTGCTGACTGCCAGGCAATCTTACAAATATTAATTAAATAATCAATATATTAACTGTATGTGCATTAAATTACTGAATATTAAGTAACTTGATTTCTTAACAAATATCCTTTCTGACATGACCTTTGTTCAGTCACTAGGGCTTTTTTTATTTCATTACTTTTTCTTCTTTGTAGGATATATTTGACAGATCTTTACAATAAGTTCAAGTCCCATGTTGCTGACAAAATTCTGAGATAGGCTTCAATAGACATTTTAAAAAGTTTATCAACATTTCAGAGCCCTGCAGTAAGATTCCTCTAGATGCAGACAAGATACACATATATATATTTTTTAAAATGCGATCCTGATGGAAAAAAGATTCGTAAAGTAAGAAAAGAGTTTTTGTCTCAGCTTCAAGGAGAGCCATGGCAGAATTTTGAAGTCTGACTAAGAGCTCTTTGGCAATTCAGCAAGAAGCACTAACTCACTTTATTTTAGTAAAATTCACCTGGTTATAAATTGCCTCTGGTTGCCAACTTTTGATTGGACTAGATAATCTCCAGAGGTTCTGTCCAACTATAACAGTTCTGTGATTCTGTGATTTTGTGACCTTCAGGTGTAAGTAATGTGAGATGTCAATAAACTGCGTGTATCACTTGCCCTTTTGCCAGATAATGCTACAAGAGTAATTCATACCATACCAGAATGGGAAATGCTTCCCAAGCCCTGCTGAGCAGTGGGCTTTTTTTCTGGAAAGGGTGATATTCTTCACAAACACAGTTCCTGGAAAGCTCAGCAAAGATGCATGTAGAGGCGAACTATTAGCACACATTTTATAACTTAATTATTCACTGGAGCATGAAAAATGTAACAGGATGCAAATGGTCATCCCTCTAGTTAAGAATTGATCAGAAAATTCACAACTGGAGAAACTGCTGGTGGGAAATTACTGTACAATGTCATTGAAACCAGGTGAGTTTTGCTATAAATGAAGGAGAGAAGAAATATTGGGCTTTTGTGAGAGCTAAATTGCATTGCATGGTGGTTGTCAGCCTGTCAGTGAATGAGATTAAAGCAATTCCTATTGTATAGATCTGTCCAGAAATATAATCTAGGAGAAAATGCTTAGATGAAAACTATAAAAACTGCAGTTAGACTGTAAAATCTAATAAACATTGATTGGTTGAAGGTTTAGGTTTTCTGCACTAAATTTTTTTTATTCATTTTTGGTTTTAATAGGTCTTACAGTAGGATTTGAAAGGAGTAAAAACACAATCATCATTGATTTTGCTTTTTTATCTAGAGTCTGCAAATATTTACAGAATTATGATTCCTTCCTTTTTTATTTGTTTCTAATTATTTCCTTCCAAGAACTTCTCCAGTGTCAGTATGCACACACACTAAGCTATTACAGTCTTCGTACTACTAATACTGTCATGTTTCTGATTTAATTACATTTACAGGCCAACACTTTTCCCTTAAAATAATTTTTTTTTAGAAAGAATAATAACAACACTGAAATTTGACATTAATAAGAGAACGTATAGATATCGCTTTAACTGCATGATTTATACTCACCTGTAAAGTGGATTTTTCTCTGCAAAATAACACTGAGGTTGTAAAAGGCTTTCAGCAGCAGGAAACCATTGCACTTCATGGATTTTAAAATCATTCTGAGTTTGTCTACTTTGTTATATCACACAATTGATTCTTTATTCCAGTATTATATGTGGAAGTTGCAAATTCAGTATACAAAAATCAGGGATTATCCCAAATTAACAATAGAACAAATAGACAGATCCTCAACAAAAGACACTGATACAGACTTCTAATCAACTCCAAACGTTTTAGAGGTCAGGCTCTGGCAACCAAGCCAACCAAGTCTTGGGGCATGGGAATGAGCTAGTTGGCTTTACCACAGCCTTTCAGATGTTTAAACAAAAATAAATACATAAGTACTCTATTGTGTTAGGAATGATAGTTGTACAGAACTTTGGACAAATCTTTCCCTAGTCTCCTTCGCTGAAGAAGGTGTTTGCCAGAATGTCGACGCAGTAAGTGAGGATTCAGAGGAGTTCCTCTCTACAAGGAGAGGATCAACACTAAATTTTGATCTGGTGTCTGTCTCACCAATTTAAAATCTGACATTTGATAATGTTTACAATGCCCTAAAAACATTTTTTGTATTTAATTCAAATTATTAATTTAATCTACTCACATATTATAAAATAGGTGAAATGAGAGAATAATAATTATTGCAGTACACTGTAATTTTTTTTTTTGAAGTCTGTCAATCAGTCCAGTTAAATATATAACAGAAAATGGTCGCTCTATAGATTTTTTTAAGAATAAATGATGAGGCAATCTGCTAGAAGTAGGGAAATAATTTTCTGCCAATATTATTGCTTTTCTGTATACATTTCCAATTTACTATATTCCTGCTATTTCAACACTGATCCATACGTGGAGAGACAGAAAAATCTGAGGGAGTCTGAATTTTCATCCACACGTTATTACCAATATGGATAACTTATTAAAGTGCAGTTTCAAAATTTGGGTGAAATTTGCTAATGACCTACTTAGGCCCTAACCTAACATGAAAAAATTAAAACTGGAAGTTAAATTTCTTTCAAATTATTAGAAATTGAGAGACACTTAAAAGTAACAGAGACGGTAGTGAAGATGAGAAATTCTCAGTAACTCTCTTACTGATGTGGTTTTCTAGCCTGAATTTACAAGCATTCACAAGATGGTCTTACAAGTGAGAAGAAATGTTCAAAGCCATTTTTAGTCATGACAAAGCAGAAGATAAGTGAACATTCAAAACAGCTAAAATGTCTTCTTGTACTTGAGAATAGGTTCTTCAACTAGTAGAATAGTCAGACACTAACTAAACATTTATAATATTTAAATTCTTTCTGCCTGAGCACTAGCACCAGGAGGTCAAAACTAATCTCCAGCACAACTTGATATTTTTAAAGTATTTTTATTAACCTGATTAACGGAAGACTTTTCCACCAGAGATGGAAACAACCACTGTCAAATAGTAATTATAGATGCCAAATATAGTAGAGTTGTCTATCGCTTTTCCATTGTACCTCAATACTATCTTCCTTAGCAATTTATCAGGATAAATACCCTTCAAGGGAAAAGCAGATATGGAGAGGAAAACAAAATCTTGTTTGGGATTACTTTGGGGTGTTTTTGTATTTGTAACAACCAAAATAAAAAAAAAAGCTGCCAGAATTTTTGTGAGCTATCCTTCATTACCAAAATACAGTGGAGGACTACAGATAAGAAGATATTGAACCCCTGAAGCGCCCAACAGTAGTTACTGTGAGCTTCTCAGCTGAGTTCTGCCCATACATCGTTAGCATTTCCTATGTTGCTAGGGTAGTGTCAGACCTCACAATGTTCTTTGTCCTGAATTCCATCACCAGAGAACTATTTTAAGAGCAGGCTATCTGCTGAAGTGTTCTAAAGAATGGTGTAGTTCAGTTTCTGGTTTAGGCAGAAATTTTCATCCATTTCTCTCAAAGTTTGTAGACACATGCTTCGAACAGTCTGTACACTAGATCAGTTGTCACTACAAATAAACCAAAGTTATTTTGCATGTCATGTAATTATTTCCAGTTTGACTGGGAGACAGAGAGAATGAGCCCAGAAAAGGAAAAGAACTTATGCTTCTCTGGCTCTTTCAATTTCTGTGGTAGTCCTCAGATATCCGTGCTTGGCAAACTACCATTTGGATATTTGTCATTTGGAAGAGGCTACATGAAGTTGTGTGAGGCACATAAAAGTAACATTTTGTCAGGAAACTATAACATTTGGGAATTTATTCAGATTCCATTTGGGTTTAGATATAGATACAGATAAATGATTAATTATATTAATTAAAATAGTCTATTGATTTAAGTTTTCCTTTACATAAAGCACAAAACACAGTGCTACTTACTAATTTTTATTTGGCAAACTTTCAGCAGAAATATGAAATAAGCAATGTGAGGAAGAGGGCTGTACTACTTCTTTAACATAACTGCATGGACTTAGAAATATTCTTTCACTGACCCTGCTAGTTTCAGACAAAGTGGTGCAAAGTTCCTACCACAGCAGATTAAGCAACACCATCCTTAGTTGATGAGACCTGCCAATTATGGAATCTTTTTTTTGGTCATTATGACTCCACTGGTGAGTGTTGAGTACACCAGTTTCGGGGTTCAAGTATTCCAGTGGCTGATTAAACAAAACAAGCGATAACTGACCCATGATTAAAAAGTAATTAAAATTAAGAATATTAATTCTTCTGAAAAGTGAAGAAAAACTAACAAGTGAAGCAATAAGCAGCACTGAATACATTTTTGACCTACAATTGGTCCTTGCATGCTTCTGAATATTATTTTCATTATACCCCCTGTTAAAAACCAGAGTGCAGTGCTATAAAGGAGCAAAGGGTAAAAGTGAAAAAAAAGTGGTCACAGATGACAAGAGTATGAAATTATTTTGAAAATGCCATATAAAAAAAGAATATATTAAAAAAATTGGTAGGATACAATCGCTAGTCTAAATAAAAAAAATAATGAGGTAAAGGAAGTACCCATCAGAGATGAAAAATTTCTGAAGGAAAGAAAAAGCAAAGAATCATTCCACTGAGATTTGCCATCAGGGAACTGTGTGAGATATTAGCTTGCTAAGTACAAAGGCTGTAGAAAGGACAAACAACGGTAGGAGGAATGAAAATCTCTCTCAAGAAATAAATTACTTATTCACCAACCAGACTGAACCCTGGTTACTGGTATTCCTCAGAGCCCTATTCCTGGAAAAATAGTGTTTGCTGTTCACAATTATTTCTCAGCTAAAACTTGATTCCACAGCTTTGCTTAAACATTTTTCATCAGTTGTTTAACATCTCCCAGTCTTAGACACATTTTCTTAGAATAACTAGTCAACATGATCCATACAGTAGGTTAGAAACCTGAAAGTATTTTATGTGCACAATAAAATACATATTTCAGTGGAATAATGTGAAAGAAATTAAGATTGGAGAAACTAGGGGAAAATATCTTTGACTTTGTAATGTTCTTCTAAACAAATACTTGGATTAAACTAACTTAAATCCTTGACTCTTCCAAGAGCTGATTTTGTAGCAATTTGATACTGTAGTAACATGGTGAGTCAAGACAATTCGTGAGCCATATTTAAAGCTCAGATCTTGTTTTCTCAAAGTTCAGGACTAAAAAAATGCATATGTAGAAATGCGATAGGTTTTAGGTACAGTGGTTGGTTCTTCGTCAAGCTCACGGCTTTTCAAAGTTCAGGGAGCTCAGTCTAAAGTCCCAGTTACCGAAGGGAGAGCTGTCCTTTCAACACAGTAATGAAACTTCAGGCAGTATGGATCTTTATACAAGGGTAATATCCGTACTGTGTGAAATGAGGCTTGCTTGGGGATCCACCTGAAACCATGGAACTCTTGCTCCTGACAGCAAGTCAATCACAAAACATGAAATACAGCATGTTCTGTCTTCCTCATGGTAAACACAGATCAGTGTGAGCACTTTTCTTGTTCTGTCCTCCTTCTCCTCCTCATCGTCTCCTGAATATCAGAAAAATGAAAAAATAAATAGCATCTGGTATGAAAGCACAAAAGAATGTGCATACGGAGGAGTGTTTTAGTCCACTAATCTTGAAAAATTAAGAATAGTAATGGAGCATGTATGAAGAAGGGAAGATACCTAAAAAAGCTCTACAATGCGTCTCAAGCGTGATTTTTATGAGTTCATTAGTGTCACTAATAATTTCTCCAAGAAACGAATTTTTCTTACTGTTATTAAATTCAAAATTGTAAACATTTTGTTAATGCCTAAAGAGAGTGTCAAGATAGCAGAAATAAAGCTGATAACCATCATCATGTCCACACATAGTGCTTTTTAGAGTGAAAACACAAAACATGCAGTGGATCTGCTAGACTTATGGAAAAGCCACAGTGTAAGAGACGTTCGCAGTATGAACACAGCATCTAATGCTTATTTACTTATCCTATAATGAGAAAGTTCCCAACCAGATGGTGTGACCAAGCCTCAGGAGCCTTCACTGAGATGTCTGGAAATTGATAGGGCTTTTTCTAGCTGGAAATAGAAAAACTAAACAAACAGAAATAAAACAACCCTCCAAATGGACCATATCCTTCAATTCTATCTTGCATGCCAGATGACAATACAGAGCACTTCAAATAAACATAGCATGACCTCATTTTTTAAATAGAAGAGTCATAAAAAAGTATATTGATTTTTTTCAGACATTTATAAAGTGAAAAAAAATCTTTCTTCACGCATTTGCGTGTACTGTATTTCTATTGTCTATAATATCCATACTGTTTTCTAACCATGGGGAAAGCTGCAGCTTCATTAAAACAAAAGTTTAAGTTAAATCAGAATTTACCAGGATTTTTTTAGAACTTGGGGATGTGTTTGCTTACTATGAATTATTCTGGTTTTACTTTTGCTCAGACACAAAATGAAAATATACAAAGATTGTACTTTAACTGCTCTGGTACTCAGTTTAAGCACAACCTTTTTCAGCATTCATAGTTCACATATTTAATATAACAATCCACATGTTGCCTTTTCCACTCCTGTATTTAGGAATAGAGACATGCCCACTGCTCCTTTGAGTCCCCATATTTCAAAGTATTTTAAAACTACTCTGAGTCACTTTCTACAACAGATAAATCCCACTGGTACTTGCAAGCAAAAGTAGCTTACACGTGTACACCTTTCAGTCTTGAGACTGTTCCTTCCTGAGCCATTTAGATACATAATGTGGTGCTGACATTTAGGTCTCATTTAACCTCTGTCTCAGTTATAACACTCTCGCAGTGGTGTGACTGCACATCATTTTAGTCTAACTGGAAATAAAATCTTACGGTTTTGTAGCTGATGAAAACAGGTGATATCTCTGACAGGACTGTTATCAGCCATAAATGTACACTTATTTATCTGATTGTAACTGCTCTGTCTAGAGCTTCAGTGCAAGAAGTGACTTTGTCCTGAGGGGCTAACAGAGTGATTTGAGGAAGGCAGGCTATACTTTTAATTAGCCCTATCGATTCCTTACAAAAGCAACTCTAAGGTTTGTCTTGTTTTGTTACTGTTCAGAAGGGAGTAGAGCTAGTCCCTGGAGTCCAGCGAACCTGTGGCAGCTTGACCTAAAGACTTTAGTGCTTTGTTAATAGCAGTTAGCTTCTCTAAAGAGTACATGGAGTTACAGAAGACCTCTTAGAAAAATCTGAAACAGAAGACATAAGGTGTAGAGACACACTGAGAGAAGAAAACCATACTAGAGATAGATACAAAAAATGTTATCAGATGATTTATGAAGGGAAGAGGACCTGATGAATCCCACATTTTATGTAGAACAGAGATAGAAATGGCAAAACAAAGGCTGAGTTTTTGATTTAGAGCTTCTTCACCTTCAGACAAAAAAACCAAACAAAACCAAAAAAACCACAACATGGCTCTTTTTTTTGTTTCTCCCACCCTGCACAAATGATCTGTCTGGTACAATGACCTATTCTGTCATAGTAAAAGGCTGACAGGTGATTACTTTCATATCCGAGTCTTTCATCTCTGAAGAAAGCATATTTCAATATCCATGGTTCGCTATTAGCTGATTCATAGCTTATGTACACAGTCTTTGCACTGTTACAATTGAATCCTTTTATTCAGTAGAGCAGAATTACACCCTGACTTTATGACAGATTTCTTATTGCTTTTCATACTGGAAAGAAAGCAAAGTTGGTTCCATAGTCCATTCCCTTCCCTTCCCTTCCCTTCCCTTCCCTTCCCTTCCTTTTCCCCATATGGGGGAGTAGATGTGATCTAGCCTCCAAATCTTTCCCTCTTTTGACTTCATTGTTGCCAGCTTTTCCTTCCAGAGCTAAATATTCTCTCTCAAATGAAGGAAAAGACATGGAACACTCTACTTTCTTAAATGTCAATCCATTAATTCTTTTTTGTTCAAATATAGCTGGTTTTAAAAAGCAAACCTCAACATCAGAAGATTTTGAAAAAGATGCAAACATCTTAGGAAGAGAAAGTAAAAATGCTCTAGTGGTAAAGTGTCTGTCCTCATCTTCTTACAGTAGTTTCAAAACCTTTGCAAAATCAGTCTGAACATGTATTTATTTACTCTAATTATCATAGTATGTCAGCATATGTACCTTTTGTAGTTTTTTTTATGGTAGGTTGTTGTTTTTTTTTAAATCTAGACATTGGGTTTTGGAACATGAGGTCTAAAATTGGTAGTGGGATTTTGCGAGGAGAGCTCATGCCTCTGCTACTCTGTGACTCTCTCCATCTTTAGATTGTAGTAGGCCACTTTTATCTCTAAAGGAGAAATAGTCTATTGCCTGCACATTATTTTCACATAAATCTTGCATTTCTGCACTAATACGGTGATTGTCAAGAAAATGGCAATTGCAAATATGTGCAATATAGGTTATGTGTTGAGTATGTAGAACACAACATTCTATATTTAAGTATAAGGCATTTTGAAATTCAGTTATCCAAGGTTAAGCACACGTTTTGTCATTTCATCAGAGGTCTGAGATTCTGTAATGGATTGACCTTGACTGGATGCCAGGTGCCTACCAAGCTGCTCTATCAACCTTCCTCCTTATCAAGACAGGATGGGAAATATGATAAAATGCTTATGGATTGAGAAAAGGACAGAGAATGAACTCACCGATTTCTATGCTGGGTAAAACAGACTTGGCTTAGGGATATTAATTTAATTTATTGCCAGTCAAAAGTCAGAGTAGGTTAACAACAAATAAAAGCAGATCTTTTCACTTTTCTCTCACCGCTCACTTCTTCCCAGACACAACTTCACCCTAGCATGGGGCCCTTCCACAGGGTGCAGTCCTTCAGGCACAGATGGGATCCCTGTGGGATTACCCACCAGCAAACCTGCTCCAGCATGGGTCCATCTCTCCATGGTGCCACAAGTCCTTCCACGAGCCTGCCTCCAGCACAGGCTTCCGATGGGGACACAGCCTCCTTCGGACACCCACTAAAACAACATAAGGGTTGAAGGAATCACCTTGCTTTGCAGGCTGAGGGCAATACTGTGCTGTTGTTTGGATAAACCATATTGCTGAAGAGTAAATAAGCCACTTACCCTCCTTTACTGCAGCATGATTTTGCAGCATGATAATGCAGCCCTTTACCTCTTTACTGATATCAAAAGTTAAAATTTTCCCAACAGAGCATTATATTGAAAACCTTCCTTCACAGTTCCCCTCATTAGGGAACTAGGTAGCACCATTATCTAGTTGTTGAAAATAAGCAAGTAAAATTATGACTTGGAGACAAATTTACAGAGCAAATGAACAGAGATTATATAGAATTCTCAACAGTGATTTGAAAAGAAAGAAGAAATCTGCTTGAGGTAGGCAATGTCATTTACCCAGGTTCTTCACCTGAATGGTTATAGTTTTGAGGAACTGGCGAGGTAGAAGACAAAGGGAATTGTCCTTGATTATTTCAAAATCAAAATTCACTATCACAAAATCTTGGTAGAATAAAGCTCATGTATATTTGTGTACTTCTCTTCTTTGCTTAACTTTTATGAGCTGAACAAAATAGATCATTCACAAGTAAAAATCCTGTGGGGTGTTTTTTTTAAGTGAAACTGAAGCTATTCAGCCAACTCTTCAGTGCTACTGGCAGTACTGCTTTTGGGAATCTGCATGGAAAAGGCCATTATGTCTCTAGGCCATAAAGGTCACTGACGTCTGATAATCTGATTTATTAGGTCTGGGCTACAAAGTCTATTAATGCTTTATTTTCAATGTTGATGGAGACAGTGGTTAAAATATTGTTATGAGACTTCAAGGAGATACTGTCAAAGTAATTGACACTTGGGTGTATTTGATTGACACAGATATTGCACAAATACAACACTAAACTTAAAATCAGCAGATACAAGTGGAACTTTGCTTTGCTCCACTGGAATATGGCTCTTTTAGTAAACCTGAACAAGGTTATTGCAGTGTTCCATAAGTTCCACATTACCTCAGATTTCACCAAAAATCATTTGGACACTACTAATAACTAATATACTTTTCATTTATTGAATATGTACTTGAGCAAATCTTGCTCAGAGTAAAGCATCCTGTCTAAGACTGGCACTTTATCTGGAGAGTATCCCTCCCTGAAAACTGAAAAGTAGGGATGATTTATTTAAAAATTCAATATTATTCATAAAGCGATTGCATCTACAAATCTATGTAGTATTGTTTTTTGAACTAGAATCACCTCTTTTTTTTTTCTTTAAATGAGAAATTAAAAATGTTTTGACCTTTCATGGTAAGTTTGAGTTGGATGTCCATGTGTATTGTGGGGCTTTGAACTACTGGAGAGAAGAATCTTAAAAGGTGAGAAACACCAACTAAACCTTTAAATTGGCAAACTTGGTGTTGATTTCAGGCTGAGAAAAACAAAAATAAGAATATTTATTTTCCAAGGTGCAATACCTTGCCAATGCCAGTTGTAATATGCATGTTAATTTATTGCCCCTGAGTAATTCATCTGTTCTTTGTATATGTACTCTTTATGCCCAATTTCTTTGTTACTGGAAAAATAAATGCTAGAAATAGCTGTGATCTTTATAGTTTATATTCATACTGTGTCAACAGATCAAAACTCCTATTGGGCTTTTAATGAGGGGAGAGCTTAGAAGAGACAAAGATCTTAAAGGTTATTTTCTGGTTTTATATTAGTGTTTCTCATGCGTTAAAAAAAATGAGACAGAGTGTTTTACTGTCATGCTTCTCAGTTGAAAAGTATCCCACATAGTATAACTGCTCAGGCTTTTTTGTCTAAGGAGCTTAGATCTCTTTGTTTGTCCTCTCATTATCTCCCTGCAATTTCACATTTTATTTTTCATGCTTTTATTATCTCAAGACAACATTATTAGAGCATAACAACTCATAATAATATTATTCTACATTTTATCTCTTTCTAAAGACACTATTGTGTATTGAGTCCTTCTTTAAGCATCAGATTTAAAATACAACTATGTGCCTGAAAATAGTCTTCTAATATGTTGTTTAGATGTGCATCTAAGTAGGTTAGACACCTAAAATCTGCTCACCTCATTTATATCAGGTCCTTAGGATGCTTCAGAAATAATTTTAGGGTTGTTTCATACAATAAAATATCATCAGCTTTCAAAATGCACAGCGGCTAAACTGCAAGAGTTGGTGAAAAACAGTTGTGTAATTGATATGTATATGATATTGTGTATCAATACATATATCATGAATATAAATATAGATAAGATTTTTTTGGGGGGTTAAAATGAACAGTGGTAGTTTAGGTCAGTTAAAAAACTTCTTCAAAGCAAAATAAACTGGTTTGGATTTAGATGTTTTGAGACACTTTTAATAGTTTTTTAACATTTACATTAGTATTTTAAAAAATTCCTCAACAAAATTGTCTTCTGATAAACAGAATAACAGAATTGTTAGGATTGGAAGGGACGTCTGGAGATCATCTAGTCCTCCCCTCCTGCTAAGTTAGTGTCACCTAGAGCATTTATACAGGAATTCTTCCAGGTGAGTTTTGAATGTCTCCAGAGAGGGAGACTCCATGACCTCCCTAGGCAGCCTGTTCCACTACTCTAGCACCCTCAACATAAAGAAGTTCTTCCTCATGCTGATGAGGAAGTTCTCATGTTTTAGTTTATGGCCATTGCTTCTCATCCTGTTGATGGGCACCACCGAAAAGAGTCTGGCACCGTCCTTTTGGTATCTGCCTTTGAGATATTTACATGAAATAATGAGATCCCCTCTCAGCCTTCCCTTCTCCAGACTAAAAAGGCCCAGCTCCCACAGTCTCTCCTCATCAGATAAATGCTCCAGACCCCAACTCATCTTCGTGACCTCTTCTGGACCCTCTCCAGAGGCTCCTTGTCTTTCTTGTACTGAGGAGCCCAGAACTGGACACAGCACTCCAGACGTGGCCTCACTAGGGCTGAGTAGAGGGACAGGATCACCTTCCTCAATCTATTGGCTACACTCTTCCCAACGCACCCCAGGATCCCATTGGTTCTCCTGGCTGCAAGGACACACTGCCGGCTCATGGTCAACTTGTCACCCACCAGGACTCCCAGGCCCTTCTCTGCAGAGCTGCTCTCCAGTAGGTCAGCCCCAAAGCTGCTGCTACTTGGGGTTATTCCTCCCCAGGTGCAGGACCCTGCACCTGCCCTTGTTGAACCTCATTCGGTTTCTCTCCACCCAACTCTCCAGCTTATCAAGGTCCCATTGAATGGCAGCAGAGCCTTCAGCTGTATCAGCCAGCCCCTCAGTTTTGTATCATCATCAAACTCGCTGAGGGTACATTCTATCCCTGCGTCCAGGTCATTGATAAATAAGCTGAGTAAGACTGGACCCAGTATGGATCCCTGGGGAATGCCTCTGACTGCAGGCATCCAACTGGGTTCTACTCCTCTGAGCTCTGCCATGCAGCCAGTTCTTGATTCACTGTTCATTCATTCAACACACGAGCTTACCCACGAGAATGTTATGGGAGACAGTCTTTTGTCCTCAACAAGACAAAAGCCTTGCTGAAGTCAAGGTAGGCAACATCCACTGCTCCCCTCTCCCCAGTCCATCCTGCCATGTCATAAAAACCACCATAAACCCAGAAAATTATTTTGTGCTGCTTTTCTTGGATATGTGGGACAAGAAAGTTTTGCTTTACAAATTAGATGATAAAAAAATTACTTTATTTGTATCATACTTATCCTTCATTTAAGAATAAACAGCAGAGGAAGTGCTACCCAATTGTCATACTCACATGCATCTTTAAATACCAAAATACCTTTGATAATACATTTCAAAATATTCATAATATGGGAATATTTTCAGAGTAATTGCATCTTTAGGACAGAAAATACTTTGAATGTTAGACTGTAGCATTCTACAGATATTGGTGCACACAAGTGATAATAAAGTACATGCAATAATTTTTTAATGAAAATTAAATTTTGACAAATCATTAAGCTGTACAGTCAATTCAATCAAATGTTTGTATTGAACACTTTCAGCTGCTGAATGGTTGCAGAAGAACCCTAGCTATTTAATTATAAACAAGAAAGACCCCCAGAACTGGTGTCTTTAGTTAGATCTTGAAAATTAAGTATAACAGTATAAAATGGAGGATTTATTTTTATTTTTTTACTTCTGTGTTTATTGTTCTGTCTTTTTCTCTGGACTTCTTCATGTCCATTGACCTGGGTCTTTTTCTATATCTTCATGGATGTCTAAGGTACCCAACTGAAGCATTTAAGCTCGTAAGAGGTTATTCACTGGTCAGCTGGAAATATGAATAAGAATGAAAAAAGGGGAAGGAGGTCCCAGTCTTCTGCCTAACATGACCTAAACTTTGTTCTAAAGAAGATTAATCATAACACTGGGAATTTTAACCCTGCTTCTCTTTCGAATTCAACTCCCTAACATAAGTTGTTTCACTTCAGTTCACCAGTATTCATTCTTTATCAAGTAGAATAGTCTCTACTAAAAAATGAAAGCAACCATGCAATTTCTGTACAGTTCTCTTACAGTCTTCAAGTTCCACTAAGTTATAGAGAAGAGATTTCCCAGCAAACAATTTTTTAAACACTATATTTTTTTGATCTAAAACGCAGCCACATATAAATAAATCTGTTTCTGTTTTTTTCCCAGAAATAGGCATATGTAAGTTTCAAGACATTCTGTAATCTAAGATATGAACAGAATATACAGGTATAAGGAACTGGATGATTAAAAAGGAGGAGTCCAGACCTAGTTAAATTGCTGCTTGGAATTCACCTTTGCCAAAAAGAAAACAAACAAGCAAACAAACAAAACAAAAAAACCCCAAAAAATCAAAAAAGCAACCACAGAATCATTGCACAGGAGACATAAATGAAAGGGCTTTCCTGGAATCCCCAAGGCAGATGGAGAAAGTCAGCCAAGGCATCACCATGCACGCTGTGCACCCTTACAAAGCCACTTTTATGCTAACTGGATGAGCACTGCCATCAGATATCATGGCACAAACCCTAAGCTGTCATTTCTGAGCATGTACTCTATGTGGAGACAAAGCTGGAAGTCTGTTGATATGAAGTAGAAGCAGTCTCTGTAGAAAGTCATGTGGACCAGTGAACATCCCCTGCTGAGCTGATGCTGTTGAATGTCAAAAACATCATAAGTTTTAAGGTTTTCAGAATTAATTCCACAACCCTTATTATTTTTATAATTGTTTTTATATTCTTATTTGGCAAACAATATTATTCTTCTTAAAATACTAATGTGGGGTATGTTCTATCATTAATTTTTTATCTAGTATATAATGAAGCTTCACTCTTTAATCTTGGTCACTAAAAAAGCAATAACCTAAATCCTACTTCCTTGTTCCCAAAACTTTGTCACAATAAATATTCTGTCAAAAGAATAAGATCAAGAAGTGAAAAAGGATGTCACAAGGAAAAAAAATATAGCTTCCAAATTCAAAAGAGTCACTATAAAACACATGGTTTATGTTTCCCTCACATTCTATTGGGCAGGGTTACAGGCTCCCTAGGATGACAACTAATAACTTTTGAATAGTTACCTGGAAGGATCAAATTAGATAGCAGTTGTTTCTCTCCGGTTGCAGCTCCACCACCTTGGTATGCCTTCATTAAATTAAGAATCTTAAGTGTTTAAATCACCCATAGCTCCTATGACCTTTTCCAGTTGCTTTATTTCAAACCTCTCTGCTCCTTAATGCATCTTCATTCATACTTTCTATGTGACTTATGTTGCTCTCAGCATTTTTCTTGTTGACTTTTATCTTCTTTCTCCAGCTTCTATATTTCAGTTTTGTTAATCCAGTTCTTTGTACTTTGTCTCTACTTTAGTTACTCTTAATTTTTTTGCATCATTTTAGAGATGTTATTTGATCAATAAAGAAGTGTAGTGTATTTGAGAGAAGGGGAAGAAAGACGTATTTCAGTACAAGTCAGGAAAACAGAAAGCTTACTGAAGCCTTTTTTTTCTGGAAGACTCAGTTTTCGTTGTGGGTAGAGGTGAATTAATATAGAAAGGAAACTTCAGAAAAAATAAAGAGTAGATAGTCAAATGCCAATTGCCTTTTTGTAGTGCACAGAAATCTTGTTCATTCGGTAACATAAAAAGTATTGCAATGATGCTTCTGAGAAGAAAAGAAAAACCTCAGAAATATACTTCATGTTAAGAAAAATTTGGACATAATTTCTCAAAGTAGCATTCTATTTAAAGTAATGATGATAAATTTTAATATTATCCATTTTGCAATGATTGGCTACACTGTTAAGACCAGCCACTGAACTTTTGTTCTTATTTTCAGTGGAAGGATCTTACAAGGTGATTGTGTTCCCTACAAGTAGAAAAAAGTCACCAGAACCAAGGCACTGTAAATCAGATTGCACATTACATTGTCTGTTTAACTATCCATCTTGTCTGACAAGAAAAGAATATCAAGAGTGGGTGCTTTAAAAAACCCACCTATCAGAAATGACGAAATTTGAAAAGAGCAGGTTATGAGAGACTGAAATGTTAATAATTAATGGCTCAAGCTACTGGCTATTTGCAAAAGCAACAGGTGCTTTAACGACAGTGTGTGAGGTAACAGCCCAGGTCCATCTCTGGAGGCTGCAAGCTGGGATTTAAGGCAGATAAGGAAAGAGGCCTACAAAAAGTGGCACCTGTGAGGTCAGTTAGTGCTTTTTATCATGCCAATGTCCTCCCTTACACAACTGGCTCAGGTGTGAAAACTCTTCAGGAAAGGTGTGGGAACATTCACATGTAGGCCTGAAGGCATTCACCCTTTCTGATGGGGCATAATTGGCTCAAATATGATAATGTGAGAGGCAGCTGTCATGTCTTAGAAGGGGCCATAAACCATCAAAGACCCCCCTGAAACTGCCTCAGAATAATTTCTGGGACCTTCCACCAGAGGACTGTGCATGATCCACAGTGTTGCAACAGATCCACAATGCTGAACCCTGCCAACCCTGCCCTCCCAGGAGAGATACCTGGGCATTCCACCTGAACATGAGCCTATATTAACCCACTGAACTTTGTGTTTCATAGGTTTTCCCCCACCCCTGATGGATCAAGAGAGCAACCATCACTTCAACCAACAGACTCAAAATTGTAACCATTAGGTCTTGTGTCTGGATCCATGGGTGGCGATATCTTTCTACTCTTAACCTTTCTTTCTCTTTCTTTGCATACATTTTCTTAAGTATTATTTTTATACTTTTATATTTCTATATTTCTACAGATTAAAAAAATGAATATAAAGAGATTTTTAAAGTTGTTAATTAAAAATATTTTAAAATGCATGCAGTAGAACTATATAGCTACTAAAAATGATGATACATTCAATTTGTCCTTTTTTTTTTGCTTAGTTTCTAGGTTAAATCTGTTGTCACCATGATTTCATGAAAAAAAGAGCAATATTTTGCCTCTCAGTTTTACATCTTGTCTTATATAAGCCACAGATTATGTACTGAAAATTCTGGAATAATATTAATAATAATAGCTTCTGAAAAACAGTGCCCTTTTTAAAGTGTGAAACAAGCTGGAAATGAAGGGCACTTGCCTGCTTTGAGGGTGAGGAAGAGAGTTGTATAGCGCACATAGAATAATTTTACAATAAAAATCCTTGGGTGGTCACTGTCCCATTTTTTATCTGAGAAAACATTCATTCTGCATATCTCAGTAATAAATGGGATGCTGTTTAAGTTTTATTATCCCCTACAAAGATGATTTCACTTTCTCTTATGGCAGTTTGTTCCAGTACTTAAATGTCCAAACAGTCACAGAGGCTCTATCCCTTGTTAATCACCGTGTAAGTTCCTTAGTATAGCTTGAGTCTATAATTCCTTTTTAAGATTTTGTAGACTCATAAGGTTTTAGACTGTTTTGGTCTAGAACATCCTCTTCTATTTGAATAAGACAACAATTTTTTCTCACTGTGGGTCATTCTCTTATTCTTATTTCACATCTTTTACCATTGAATTTCTCTGATATCTTCATGTTCACACCGTAATCTCATCCATATCAACACCATGGTGCAAGCTATACTGTTAAACTCATGCAGTTTTGCTCATAATTTCATATATATCTGCATGTATATGTAAAATAGTATAAAACAGATTATTTTATTACATATCTGCACTGTCTTTCTGATTTTATGTTTGGGAATTATTTTTTATGTTGTGTTTCAATACAACAGTATTTTTGGGTATGTTTTCTTAATGTGAGAGTGACCAAGCACTGGAACAGGTTGCCCTGGGAGTTTGTGGTGTCTCCGACTTTGAACACATTCAGAAGAAATCTGGAAATTGAACTGGGCAACTGGTTGTAATATTTCTTCTTGAGCAGAGGTATTGGACCAGATGATTTTCAGAGATCCCTTGTAATATCAACCATTAAGTTATTCTGGGATAAACCATTCATACCTGTACTTAGGAGTAAGTACTCTGCTAGATTTAGAAACGAAATAGAGAGATTACTTCTGCCTTTTTGTAATGACTGCACATAGTACTTTAGGAATAATGGTGACAGACTTGATATTTCAAGTGTGTTGTCCGAGCCACTTTGTCTTTTTTGTCATTTTAAGGAACTGGTCTTGTCACAGATTATCAGTTTGATTTGCTCCGTTGCTTTATTCTTCTACCTCAAATGTCTGTTAACAGTCTGTACAACAATTTTAACTTACTGCTCATTAAGTTTATGTCTAACTGAATAAATTATTCCTGGAAGAATATTAAACTATCCTTTGGATACCTGAATAACCAAGCATATAAAATTAAGCTCAGTGCTTGCAGTGGATGACTTGATTTAAGGCTTATCTGTGTATTTTTACTTTATAAGTGAACTCTATTTTTGTTTGAAGTCTTGTGTAAAGGTATACAAAATGCTGAACAATGGCAACACCTTTTATTAATTGATTAAAATAATAACCCAACTATTAAAACAATAGCCTTGAATTTTCTGCATTACTTTGACACGTATATTTAGATATCTTCTAATACAGATTTAAAAAGAGTAAGTTGTTAGAATGCTGACAATTAAGAACTCAAAAGTGAGAGAAAATTCAACATAATTCCATGTACCTGTTTCCATATATTTTCACAATAATGGTACATTTTTATAATCAATTCCATAGTCATTTCATTCTATCATTTACAGAGAAATTATTTTCAGGATTTATGTTTATTTGCTTCATGTCCTTTTCACATATTATTTTGCTTTATAAAAACCACCACAAAATACAACATAACTGAGTTTGGGTTTTTGTGATGTTTGTTTTGGTTTCTTTTATAACAACTCTTCCTCAGGTACTTCAACACCAATGCTCTTAATCCATCTTCAGAACACCCATATAAGGTGAAGAATTATTATTATGGTTATTCTCCTTTTTCTATAACACAGGAATTATATCAAAGCAAATTTAAAGCTCAAATTTTTTAAAGTTTCTAATGATTTTGAACACAAAAGATCCATAGTAGCATTATTCAGCACTTTGTGTTCAGAGCACAGATTTCAGTATATCGAAGAGGAGAACACAATGCATACCTGCAAGTTATTCCACAGGAATCTCAAATTAAATAGCGGCCATCTGTCGAAACCATATACATGAGTTGTCTTATATCACAGACGGATCCCATAGCAGATACTCTGTTTCCCCGGAATTACCTGTTTGTGTAATGCAATTCTTTCACACAGAGGCTCCAGTTTCCACAAGAAACTAAATGAAAATATCTCTTTCAGTGAAAAACAATTTTTTTTCTCAACCCAAACGAGCTGGGAAGATTGACCCTCCTAAGAGAAAAGAGGTATTCTCCTGAGTGATATGCAGAATCTGAAAGGTGCTCTATATAATTTGTGGGGAGCACAGGTGAGCAGAGGGGGAAATGAAACAGGAAAATTTCCTGCAACCTACTGGTCTTAAACATAATTTTGATTGAAAATAACAGAGAAACAATTAGAGATGAGCACTGAATTTCTACTAATTCCAAGGATTATTCTTCCCCTGCTTTTTACACTTTTTACACCAAGTGCTCCTGCCATTAGCTAATGAAAAATTTATATGCAGAAAAATGTCAGACATTTCCACTTTATATGAGTTTTCACTCATCTATAGCTCTTTTAGATGCCCACAGAATGGTGACAATTAAGGTGTGCTCTTTAGAGATTTATTCCATGCTTCTCAGATCTACTTAGCCTTCACTGAGTTTCATTTCGTCGTACTCATGCTATCACAGGCATGCAATGAAATAACATGACATTGTTCAAAACATGCTTTTTCTATGATCATTGCAATTGATTTGCCTCCCCTGACTGGAGCAGCTTGACATTTTTTATCAGTGGCTTATCGGTTCCTGCTTGTTCCAGGCCAACCAGGTTAATAGCAGCGAGCTCTCACGCTTGGAGAGATTTTCTTTGTCACAGCTCTCAAATCTGAAGAGAAAGTTGCTTACCGCAGCTCTCCTAGTGCAACAGTTTTTTTCTCTCTGATCAGAAAGCAGCTGGTACCTGTCTTCCTATTTAGTTTTGTCACTGATGAATTACAGGTATCTTAATTCTTGGGGTCTCAGCCCAATATCAAAAATCTGACATAGTGTGAAACTGTCCAGTCAATATCATTCTCATGCGCTTAATAATTTCTTAGCCCTGTGTCTTTTCTTAAAAGAGTTTTAAATTAAATTTCTGCTATAATTTGACATTATAAATTCAATTAATTTGGAAAATATGCAGGACACATCAAATGCTTGTAAATCCGTGTTAAAATGCTGTTACTACCTTATAAAACACCAAATGATTTTCCCCCATCCAAGAAAAGCTATTACTTCAACTCTTATGGTTTTAAAATTATTCTCATGGCTGTCATTCTCTGTCCTGTAATTGTTACACAAAATCTTATTATGTTCCTGCTATTGACTTGTTCAATGGGCTTATGCTACTTGAAGCTTGGTTTAATCTCTGAAGTTATTTATCGGTGGTTAAAGCTCTATTGTTCCATGCATGTGAAAGCTATTTTACAGAGCATGTGGCAACTGTTCACTGTCATTAACGAAGCAAGCAGGAATACAGAGAAGGTAGGCAAAATAGTGTAATTTCTGAGCTGCAAGTGGGATAGCTGTAGGAGTGTCTACACGAAACCTTGCTTGTTCTGTTATCCACTGATATATTTTCTTGTGTGTTTGAACATCAGAGCAGAAACCAGAAACTTTGGTAAGGTCAAGGGAGGAAAAACAAAGTGGTCTGGAATTAACTGTCATAGTACATTAATGATGGTTAGTTTTGATACATTGATCAAGTGTAAAACCAGTGAATGGAATAAACTCTTCAAGGACATTGAAAAAATAGAACTGATAGAATAGTCTTTGTTACTTATATTTTTCATATTTTTTCAGCCTTTTTTTGCAGCAAGCATTTCTTGTTTTATTTTGTTACAACTGTTAAAAAAGACATTGATTTTTTTTTAATCTGATGAGAAAGAATGCTGTAGCTCATGAGAAGAAAAGTTAAGGAGTATTAAACTTAAACTGTGAGATGTATTTAAAAAAACTTTGTTAAAAATTTTACCAAAAATTACAACGTAGGCAGAAACAAAGCTTCTCATAATAAAAAAGTAAACCTGTTGTTGAAATCCAATTTTTTTCACAGTGGATAAAAACAAACATTCAAGCAAAAAACCTTTAGTTGGAAAAAATCCAACTGACTAAGTCAAACTTTCAGACTTTATTTTGCCTATTTGTTATGCACTAAATTCAGGCTAAATTGAAAGAAAAGCAAAATTATTTATTTATTTATTTAAAGAAAGAAGAAATCAATAATTTTATTTATTTGCATAATTCCAATTTTTTTGCATTGTATTTGAGCTAAAAAAATTCCTTGAAAAATTTCAGTGATTATTTTAAGAGTGAAGGACCTCCCAGGGGGTGAATCCATCTGCTGCTCTCCAATGAAGCAGATGACTAGTAAGATGTTTGTGGCACCAGAAAGCACAAGTATCTTTCAGGTTTATAAGCAAAATGATTGAATAATTTTGTTTTGGTGTCCTCCTTAGTGTCCCAGTGACACCTATGGGAAAGTCATCCGTAATTTATGTGGAGACCAAATAATTTTTAGTGCTAGTAGAATTGCTCTTTAAAAACAACCCTTCTATTTTGTTTCTTGCTGAAGGAGAAGAATGATGTCTAAACTATACTTGCTCTGAGATTTTCTCAAGGACTACAATAAGACTAATGAGCCACTCTTTTCCTTAATTACGCTGTTGTACCTTTTTGACAATGGATACAGGATTTGCCTTTTGTCATTTGTCATTTGAGTGCTCTCTCCAATCTTTAAAACCTTTTGAAGATGATAGAGTGAGACCTTGTAAATACATTGGCCATACTTCTTGGAGTTAACCATGGGGGTCTTGCATGGGTGGAATCTCTCCAGTAACCCCTGATTCAATTCTCATCTGCATCTGGTCATCCTCCTCCTTGAATTCTGCTTCTAGTCACAGGTACCTGTGAGATCCTGCCTGCAAAAGCTCAGGCAAGGAAGGCACTGTGTAGCTCAATCTAGTCTGTGCCCACAGCCACTAAATCACCATCCTCACTGAGCAATGGGCTTCCATTTTCCTTAGATGTTTGAAATAATGCGGTGGTAGAAGATCTTCTTATTGCCCACACTGTCACTTGCAAGTCTCAATTCCAGCTGAATTTGACTTTCCTCACGCCATCACTGCATGACCTGCTCTTAAATTCCTCTTTTATACACTGTCCCTGCTCCTACCACCTATACAAAGCTTCTTGTGTTGTAACTGAATCATGACATTCCTGTCTAGGCAAAGCTATGCGGGAGGAATGACCTACACTGACTGTCTTACAGCCCGATATTTCCCAGATGTAAAATACAACGAAGTCATACTACCTTAAAATCTTGTTCCCTGTGTCTTGCCTTTCTTTTTTCACTTTCAAGGACAATTAATTATATAACATGAATTAAATTCAAATTTCATGTCTTGGTTAACTGAAACTAAGAGAGTTATCATTGCCTGTTAAATTTTATAGCCCTTTTCCATAGGAAATTACCCTAAATGAAATAGCAATTAAATGTATGCTAAAATGTTAGGATTAAAGTAGATTTTGTAATGGCACACAGAATAGATACTTACCAACAGATACTGCAGCCCCTAAATGAAATAGAAACACAGGCTCACTGAAATACTTCTGGAAACCTAAATCTGAACAGTTCTTGTCTTTCTAAAATAAAGCAAAGAGCATCATCTATAGAAATTTCATTGTTCTTGTTGAAAGGCTGACGGACAGACACAAAGACTAAATTTTCAAAGCAAATACTGTAATCCTATAAATTTAATGTATGTGCCATTAAAGATACCTTTCCTACTGCTGATACTCTGCAGGACACTACATCATGTGCTGAAAGTCCATTTCATTGCAGTAATTTGGACTGTATGAAAGTATTAATTTACAGTATGCAAGTCAATGAAATTTTTTGAAAGATTAGTATAGTATGTTTTAAAATTTAAATACCCCATGCAGTTTTGTAGTACCAATGCTTAGACAAAATGTGCAAAGAAAATCAAAACATCAGCATGCCAAATCAAATTTACTTACTATATAGTTTGTGGGAGGCAGCTTTAACTATTTGCCAACTTTTGCTAGCAAGCTCACAGTACTGGAATGCTACTACCATTGTATTGTATACCAAATATGTGCACCACCAAACAGTATCATATTTTCGGATTCCATGGTTGCTGTAGTATCCCAAATCCCAGATTTGATTTTTTCTTTCCATGTGTTGGGATAATTCTTGCCCGTGTGATAGAGATAAAAGAGAAAGAATAAAAGAAAGAGAAAGCAGTATAATTTTGTGAGAAGGACGAAAGAACATTAATTTTACTACAACCTACTTTTATCTTTATATAGTTAGGTAATGTTTTCTAAATCAGGTCTTTCAATGGGTGGCTCTATGGTAAATACATATCCACATGACAACTTAGAATCATAGGATCATAGAATATCATGAGTTGGAAGGAACCTGCAAGGATCATTGTAGGACTCCTACAGGAGTCCAACTCCTGTTCCTGCACAGGACACCCCAATAGTCACACCATGTCTTTGAGAGCATTGTCCAGACACCACTTCTTGAACTCTGTCAGGCTTAGTGCTGTGACCGGTTCCCTGGGGAGCCTGTTCCAGCGCCCAGCCACCCTCTGAGTGAAAAAAATTGTCCTAATATCCAACTTAAACCTTCCCTGACACAACTTCAGGCCATTCGCTTGGGTCTTGTCAGTGGTCACCACAGAGATCAGTGTCTGTCCATACTCTTCCCCTCATGAGGAAGTTGTAGACTGCAATGTGGTCTCCCCTCAGTCTCCCCCAGGTTGAAGAGACCAGTTGACCTCAGCCCTCCTCGTATGGGTTCCCATCAAGACCTTTCATCATCTTTGTAGCCCTACTTTGGATGCTCTCTAATAACTTTGTACTGTGGCACCCTAAACTCAAGGTGAGGCCTCATCCATGCAAAGTAGAGTGGATCAACTTGAACTATATCAACTAACCAAGTGCCTCTTCATATATTCACTTGAACAAATTCTTACCATGACAAACATTACACTTTGTTATAACTAAAGAAGCACCTGGCCACTGAAAAGCAGGGGTATGCCAAGCTGCATAGTATACAAATTGTAATATCATGGTCACCTAAAGATCACCACAGAATTCAACTGACGTTAAAATCTGACTCCTGCCTCTGAAGAGAAAGAACACTCCCCATCCATCAAATTATTTTCTCAACTTAGTGTCTTATTTTGAGAAAAAGGATTGCTACATTTACCCCAATGAAAACTTCATAAAGGTTAAAAGAAAAGACAAAACACTATTTCCTCAACAGAGACCTCACTTGTTTTTTGAAGGGTAAACTAGAATGCCAAAAATAAGAGGACACAAACTAGACACGAAATTTGGTCTGGATTCTTTTAGATGTTGTTTTCAATGACAGAATTTACACTGTTACAGACCCAGAGGAATAATATCAAAAGTAAAGTTTCAGACAAGTGCCCCTGTAGTTTGGAATCTTATTCCTGTTTAAAAGAGATAACTCATGTTCATTTCTACATTGCACCCAGATACTTTGCTGTACAACTATAGATTAGCTAATGAAACAGGACAGAAGTACTCTAGGTAGTAAAATTCCGTTTAAATGCCTTTGTGCTCCCTGATCTTCTGCTGTTTTTTTAATTTTCACTTAAGAATTTCTGAAGTACTTTTCTGTATAAATTAACCTTAATGCTGAGAGAAAACATGATAACCTTATTATTCAAGAGGGCAAAGGACTGAAAAGAACAGAACTTTGACCTGGATACTACTGCTTAAGTTAAGCAGTGTAGCTGAAGGAGTAGTAGGGTCAGGAGAGGGAATTAGAGCAGTATTTGTTCTACACTTCTAAATTGTATGATTGCATATATGTGTATATATAAGAGGACACCACCTTACCATGTAGTTTAGTACTGATAGTGGTTTCCAAAACAGTTGTATTCTTCATATACGGGACTAGCTTTCACACAGAACCACTCAAAATTTAGGCATAACTTTGAATATTTTTTTACTAGTTTGGTTCTGCCCAGATGTAGTTGATAGTTAATTAGTTGCCCATGGGGAAGTATACATGCATGAGTTTGGTTATGAAGTGTTCGTAAAATCATTTTGTGGGCTTCCTATGACACTTCTGAAACAGCTCTTGGCAAACGCTGGATGAAGCAAATTCTGAATATGTTTGGGGTTTTTTCCTCCATATTTTTAATAGATACCTTATCATGAACTACAGAAATTTGACCAGACCCACAACTGTAAAGGTTATCTGTATTAAAGTCATGCATGACCTCTCTTCCATTCCTAAAAATCCACAAAAGGTGTATGTGTTCACACTGTAGTGTTTGATTCTAGAAGTTTGGTGGAATATTTTCCACACATGGGATGAGGAAAGTAAAAATTTTAGAATGTATTTTGCTTTTCTGTTTTCATAGTCTTTTTGTCTTAAAAATAATGCCTCCCCATGAAAATATTTCTTTAAAATAGAAATGTTAACACCTGACACCCTTTTACTGTTTCAGTGTTTTAGGAAACTCTCTTTCAGCACTCCATTGCATCCAGCACATCCTCTTTGTTCTGTGAAAAAAAAAGACAGAATAATATGCCTGTTATAAAAAGGCTTCTGACAGGCTTAAAAATGCTCTTTACTCAGGAGAATAGTACCTGCATGTCCCTGTCTCAAGTGATTTGGTTAACTTACTGAAGCATCCAACTTCTGAACTGTTTGAATTTTGTTCATAACTAAGAAGACTAGGTCGGCCACTCTAAACAAAATGCTTGTGAACTAATTCTAAGATAAGGTGGAGCTCAGACTAAATTGGAAAACTTTCTAGTCAAATATTCATATAAAATTGCATTGCTGTTTTAAATTTCTTTTTCTTTCAATCTTCACTTTTGATCACCCTCTATGTTTTGAAAATATTATGCTTTTATCAAAACCATTTTTTATGTTGTCATGCACATTTTCAACACATAAAACCGCAGTTACACAAAATGACAGACAATTAGTTTTTAATCACCTTCAGTGGAAATGGAAATATAAAAAAATGCTCCTGTTTCTGTTTATCATTACACAGACAGCAGAGAAAATGTCAAAACAAAAGTAATACTTTTTGAAACACAGTTTTACCATGCACACAAACTATTAGTCAGGATTTTGAAAGGATATAACAAATTGATATAGCAGCAAGTGACAAACGCAGTACTGGAGTCAGTACTCCAGGTGGGGTCCTACAATGGCAAAGTAGAGGGGATAATCAACTCCCTTGACCTGCTGGCCACCTTTCTTGTGTTTCAGCCCATTATGCAGTTGATTTTCTTGATCTCGCTGTCATTGCTAAGGATATTAAAGAGCATCAGTGCCAAGACAGAGGCCTGAGGGACATTGCTTGTCACCAGCCTCCTAGACATAAAACCATTGACCACAACTCTCTGGTTGCATCCATTCATTCATCCAATTCACTAACGACTGAATAGCCCACCCTTCAGATACATGTCTTTTTAATTTGGAAATAAGGATGCTGCATGGGACCATGTTGAAGGCTTTACAGAAGTCTAGGTAGATAACATGGGTCACTCTTTCCTTGTCGACTGTTGTAGTCTCTCCATAATAGCAGGACACCACATTGGTCAGGCACAATTTGTCCTTAGTCTATCTGTGTTGGTGGGCTTGGATCATCTCCTTGTCTTAAATGTTGCTTAACATTGCTTTTATGAGGATCTGCTCCATGAGCTTCTCAGGCACAGGTGTGAGTCTTCCAGTCTGTAGTTCACAGGATCTTCCTCTGTTCTCTCTGTAAAAATAGGAATGATATTTCCCTTTTTTCAGTCTCCAGGGACATTGACTGACCGCCATGACCTTTCAAACACGATGGACAGTGGAAACAACAATGGCTTGGAAGCAACATCAGCCCTTTGCTTTGGGGTGTGTCTCATTAAGCCCCTAGACTTGTGGCTATTCAACTTCATGAAGTGGTCCTTAATTTGCTCTTTGCTTACAGTGAGAGGGACATCACTCCCCCAACACCCACCTAGAGGTTCAGGGACTTGAAAGATGCAATTATAAATTATATTTGAGCTTTTTTTCTGTAGGAAAGTTTACAGTATATGACCAATGACACAAATGAATTTAAATGAAATGCAGAAAAACTCTCTAGAAATGAGCAATGAAGAGATAAAAGTTGGGAAGTTAATTGTTATTTGCTTTTAATAGTTTAATTTGAAGGTCAAATTCTATTCACTTTGCTGCTTTAAGAAACGTAAGTCATGGCTGCATTTTCTTTCTTCTTCAAAAGTATGCTGCATTGCATTGGCAAAAGTGGGAATGTGATTCTCCTCTTGTTTCAAGACTAAGTTAGCAATAAGCAATGGAGTCCAAGAAGGTACCTGGAATGTTCTAGAATTGGTATAATTCACATGAGAATTGGCATAAGGACAGTCCAATATACACAGTGGCTTTTGATAACCTTTTCTTTGTTTATCAATGCTTTAATTTTACAGTTTAAATGGCTCAAGTTCACTGTAGAAATTTACAAACACTTATTTTATGTAAGGTAAAATTTTAGCTCCTCAAAAATTTTTGGTCTCTATTATTTTTTTTTTATTATTTCTTTGAAGAAGAAGTCAACTGTTTTGGTTTTTTTTGTAATTAATTCTAGTGTACACTTATTTTTAAAAAAAACATAACTGAGGTTAAAAATTTAAAACTACTAATACTGAAATCTATTGAATTTTTTTCATTACCCTGAGAAGACAAATCTAATGCAGCGAAACCAAAATTTTTTTTGCAAGTGTTCAACAGGAAACTGATCTTTCTGTGAACTGTGGAGCACATTTTGATTGTTTGTATTTTGTAGATAAAATCCTGATTCTATTGTACTCTCTTGTAAGTCTCAATAGATTTGAGATCTTAATTTCAATCATTTTTTCATATTACATATCAACAGGTCTGTTTTAATTGTTTAGGTAATTTAATGAATTCAAAGGCTTCATATTTTCTATTACTTCTTCTGTGCACACTTCACTCATGCCTCATCTATTTGTAGGTAATTATAACTTATCAGTCATTTTTCTCTTTCTGTATTTGAAAACAACTTTGTAACACATTTTTGGGGAAGCCAATATCAACATCAAACTGATTTTGAAATATTATGATGTTGTGTGATTTTAGGAAGCAAACAAATATATAATGTAAGGCACTTCATTAAAACATCACAGCAAGTTTTCATTTCAGTGTGGTGAGTTTGTTATTGACTGTAAATATTTCTATGACAGACAGTGTCATATTTTCATACAAACAGATTGTCCTTCAAGGAAACAAAAAAGCAACCAAACAAAACCACAACAAAACTTTGGCATGCAGGGATTGCTATCAGAAAACCTAGTACTTGTATTCTGTCACTACAAGCAGAAGAGAAAAATGGCAAGTTTATTAGCAAGGGGGAGTATGATAAGGTTGCTTTAGTTTTCAGAGTTGGTTTGCAATTTGTGCACATGGGATTTGCTTTATAAAAATATTTTACTTTTGAAATGCCCATTGTTTTTTCTCAATTATATTTTTTTCTGTTTTAGCAAATGCAATGCACAAAAGTAGAAGACATTTTACTGTGTTACTGCTTTGAATTTGCTACAGGTTTACAAAGAAAAGTTGCTTTTTGTGTATAGAATGTACATAACTTCTGGTTAGGGAATTTTTGGAAAGTTATTCACTAGAAATAATTTCAGTGGTACCCATGTATTGAATATAAGTGGAATCCCTGGAATTCTGTAACATCTGAGTCTCTGAGATTTGTTGATTCTCTTCCCATTGCCACTTATGCTTTTAAACAGCATTCCTGCATGCACAGAAGTGACTGACAGAGCAGATATGAAATGTTTATGTAATAATCAATGCAAAAAAGATAAATCAAGGATGAGGTGTTTATTAAATTGAGAACTCAAGAACTTTTCTGCAGTTAGAGACTTCCACTGAATGCTGAATATATAGATCTCTTCTTATTCATTTTGTGTTTCTATGCCTTGGATGAAGTATTTCAATATGCATTCAAAGAAGGGGAGGCTGTCAGGCAAATGGGGCAATGTCTTGGCTGCCCTGAACATTTCATTTTTTTAGATATTGCTACTCATCAGAGTGGTTACTGATCACTTCTCACCCAAAATCAAGTAATAGAGTCCATTGTAGATTTCTCCCCCTTTATACTGACAAGCAGAGAAGTAATTGCTTGTAAGAACCAGATATGAAGTATTTCATCCACTGTACTTTTGAAGTGCTTAAATAGAATTTCTACTTCTGTCTACTTTGGTTCCATGCAAGCACTCTAAGAGATATAAATTTTTTTGGATTGATTTGTCAGCAGTGTATTTCAGGATCAGGTAAATCTTGTTAAAAAAGCTAGCAATGTAAATCACAGCCTGCATTCTTAAGAAGTTGATCTACACTAGAACTCATGATTTGACAAAGCAACCTATTTCTCAGGGTATCAGTTAAATGCATATTGTTCCTTATTATGAGGGCCATTAGTCTTCATATAAAGAAATTTTTGCCTTAATTTACATTCTCTTTTTGAATTTTGAGAATGATATCTTTTTCACTTCTATGAAACACATGCTGGCAATGAGATACGTGTTTACACCAGTATCACCCCAATGACTTTTTTCCAATTATTTTTGTCAATTCTCGAAACAGGCTTGTGAGAGAGTAGTTGAGTGTGAGTATTCAAATTCACCTCATAGACTGAAATAAACAGTCCCTGATGAAAACTTGTTAGAATTAAGGTTCTTAGGTACTCAGTTTCCATTGATCTGTACTGATCAAGGTCAACATTGAAAAGCAAGGGGATCTAAACTTTGTTTTAGAAACCTAGCAATGCTGAAAGGTTCCTAGAGGGAGTCTCACAATGCCCCCAACTCCTGTCAATTTCAGCTCTAGTACAATTTATGTCTCAACATAAGGATTTGAAAGTCGGAAATCCACCAAAGACACTAGCAGATATCTAAATGTCTCAAAAGAAATGGCTGAGGAAAGCATGAAGTATTGAAATGGAATTGATTTCTAACAAATGCCAAAAGCCATCAGAGAGGTCAACTTCTTTTCTTAGAGTTAGGTTGAAAATAGAATAACTATATTCGATAATGTGGTAAAAAACAGAGCTCAAGTATCTCCTATGGTAGGATGGCTACTAAAGCTACTAATCAACATAAAGAGGTCATAAAACACCTGTGGAAACACACAGACATTCTTGACTGGAGGATTTGTTCACAGAGTACCCATATGAGACTTTATGGCACAGAAGAATACAAAGAAGAGGGAAGGATAGAAGCACAAAACTTTTGTCTTCCTTTTTTATTTTTTTTTCTGACACCACAGGAAGGAATCAGTTTTATACCCAAGGGACTAAGTAGCAACAGGACAGTTCCAGCCCTGACACTTCTTCTTGGCACAGCACAGCAGAGTCTATGCTGAGACCTCTGCCAAGGAGACCTTAGTCAGCTCTTGGTGTGGCATATCACAAATTGCGTCTTTGGGGTGGTAAGGACAGAGGAGATGCAAGGTAAACTATGACATAGGTAAATCACTTACAGTTCATGTTAAATAGAGTAAATGGCTTTACCTCTCCACACCAAACCTGCTCATAGTTTCACGAATGATGTTTACTACATTTTAGGCGTATGATCATCACCACAAGGAATAATCCAAAGGGAAAGAGAACCTAAACTGGTAGTATAGAAATCATCTATAGGAGCTTCTGTTCTCCAGCTGTTCCAAGGCATGAGGTAAAAACTGCATAAAATCACGCTGAATCCATTAGGTAAAAACAGAGTTCAAACTCTTGTCATCACAACAGTCAGGTTGAGTTTAAAAGAGTTTTGGCTTCAGTGAAATTGCATCAGAAATTAGGTGAATGAATCTTTCAGTCTGCATGCTGTACCAGTCATTTACTATATTAATGAGAACGCTTGTTAGTTTTATTTATCAGTGAATTCTGAAAGCACTGTGGAGTTATAGTGAAAGAAAACCAAATACAGTAATTTGATCTCAGCCAAATAAAAATATAATTGTTCATACACATTTATGTACCACATAAACAAATTATGATGTGCCTTGTAATTTTTGACACTGACTTTGATAAATAGATATCCAAAAATAAGAATAATCAACTTTAAGAAAATTGTCTTCCAAATCTTGAATGACATTCTTTGGATCTAACACAGCAAAGTTCCACTGTTAATTATAAACCATAAAGAAGACTGTCAATTAAGTTCACCTGAATTTAGAAACAGAAAATTATAAAAACAATACTAAATTGTTATTATTAGGGAAGTCAGTTTACTCAAAATATTTTACATAAAGGTTAATTTTTTTTATTTCTTTTATTGTTTGTCTTGTGACAAAGAATAAACTCAAAAAAGTTTTTACCTAAGTGGCCATGAACAGTGTTTGGCTCTGACGATACTTACTGTAAAAAATTATAGATTGGAGATGGAAAAAGTGGCAAGTGGTCTACAAGGAAGAAGCAATTAAAAGGGATGATCAGAAAATAAATAAATATGGAAATATGGAGATGAGCCTGTAAGAAGGCTTGTACTGGAACAGGGTATTTTGAACAGGTAGACAAAAGTGACTGGCCACAGCCTGCGGGACAGAGAGTCAAGACCAGAAAGCAGAATTTCTGTTCTTCCTAATGGAGTGCATTTATTCCCATTTACTTGGCCTTTTACACAAAGACAGGTTTAACTCATGCACATACACACATGCACACACATACAAGTAAAATAAAAAAATGAGAAAAGAGAGAAAAGTAATTTTGTTGGCTTTTTCACTCTGAACTACAACAAAGTTATCAGATGTGGTGTGCTTTATCACTGAAATGTCATACATCAAATATTAAGGCAAGCAACATCGTATATATTGTGCCACCAAGCTCATTTATCTACTGCTAAGCCATCCGAATTATTTACTGTCAAATTATATTACTGATATTTTCTTGACAAATTGAAGAAATAAGAGATTAGTCTGACTGAATTAGAGCAATGCACATTTTTTCACCAAAATTTACTATACTGAAAACTATTCTGGCGTGGGTCAGGGAAATTCCTAGTAGATGCACAATAGTATGTTTACAATATCTCTCCAACTTCTGCAATCATCTCAGAAATATAACTGAACATAGCAGTAAGTTATTGAAAACACAGCTGAAACATGTCTCTGTTATACTTAATAAATGCTGGATTCAGATAGAAATATTTTAACTAAATATGTTACTGTATGAAGTACACTTTGGACTATGAAGTGATTTGCAAGGTACTTGCTGGGGAGACAGAAAGATGGAGGTACAGGTCACTGCTTTGTCAAGTTCAGGTTATTCTTTAGTCCTCAAGAGCTGTAAAAGTTTCTCATAATCATCCTTATTGGAGATAATCCACTTTTTGACACTACTTTTGTTGGTCCACAGGATAATACTTTAGTATTATATCTGGGAAGTGGAGGGTATAGTGTATAGTACCCTATGTTGTCTTATTCAGAGCACTGCAGAGCAAACAGTCTTAACTGGGGTGTCCCACATGCCCACTGAATGCCCTGAATACAAGCTTGTTAGATGGTTTAATTTGCATTCTGAGGCTGAGAGCTCTCTCCCTCTAAGAAGTGGCAGTCCGTTATTTCACTGTAATAGTGACTAGAAAAACATGGAACTTTAGAATGTTGTCGTAGGAACTCTAAACACTATCTGTATTGTAGTGTATATTTCACATATGTTGTCTTTTTCACTACTGTGGTGTGCAAGAAATTGATTCAAGAGATGCAAGAAAAGCAACCTCACATAGAGGTTTCAGACGAAGTAGGAGGGCTCACATCAGCACATTTAGGAAATGACAAAGTTCTCACTTGTCAGTGTGTGCAGTAACAGTGAAAAATCCATCTGGCAGAAGGTAACGATGAAGTTAGTAGAAAATGGATTTCATAGTTTCTATGAAAATTTTGAACTCTTGTGTGCTCCCTTCAGACTTTAGATAACTTTCAGCAGGGAATAATTAAAGGAACTATAACAATACAACATATTTGCATATATGGTTGTGATGGTTTGACCTTGGCTGGAACACCTGGTGCCCACCAATGCCACTGTGTCACTCCCTTCCTCAGTTGGACAAGCGAGAGAAAATGTAACTAAAGGCTTGTGGGTTGAGATAAGGACAGGGAGAGACCTCTCACCCGTTACTGTCATGGGCAAAACTCAGGGAAATCAGTTTAATTTATTGCCAACCAAATCAGGATAGGGGGATAAGAACTAAAACCAAATCTTAAAAGTACCTGCCATATCTTCTGCCCACTGCTACCTTCTTCCCGGTTAAACTTTATCCCCAATTTTCTTTCCCTCCTCTCTCCCAGTGGCTCAGGGGGATGGGTAATGGGGATTGTGGTTGGTACATCACATGTTTTTTCTTCTCCTTCTTCTACCTCAGAGGGAGCACCCCTTACACTCTACCCCTGTTCCAGCATGGGGTCCCTCCCACAGGAGACAGTCCTCCACAAATTTCTATAATTTGAAGTTCACATTCTCCTTCACATGGTCTGCAGTTCTTCACGAAGCACTCCATAGGATGCAGTCCCTCAGGGCCAGGCTGTTCCAGTGTGGGTCCTCCACGTGGTCACAAATCCTGCCAGTAAACTTGCTCCAGTGTGGGCTCTTCTCTTCATGGGTCCACAGGCCTGCCAGGAGCCTGTTCCAGCATGGGATTCCCACAGTGTCACTGCCTTCCTTGGACAATCACCTACTCCGGCATAGGGTCCTCCACAGGCTGCATGTAAATATCTGCTCTCTCGTTGACATCCATGGGCTGCAGGAGGACAGTGTGTCTCACCACAGTCTTCCCCATGGTCTGCAGGGGAATCTCCACTCCGGTGCCTGGAACACGTTCTGCCCTTCCTTCTTCACCAGCCTTGGTGTCTGCAGGGCTGTATCTCACATATTCTTACTTCTCTCTTCTCCAGCTGCAATTACACAGCAGTGTTTTCCTCTTCTTAAATCTGTTATCTCAGAAGCGCTACCACTGTTGTTGATGACCTTGGCCTTGGCCAGCAGTGGGTCCATCTTGAAGATGCAGAATCTTCTGGCAGTTTCTCACTGAAACCACACCTGTAGCCCTTCACTACCAGAACCTTGCCACGCAAACCCAAAACAGTAGTCATCTGGAATAGTAACAACAGCATTTTACAACTCTTTAGGTGTTTCTATTATTCTTTCTAAATTTACATCGCACTCACGTTTTTATCCTGTCTGAAAATTCTTCCAGAAGTCACTGGTTCAGCACTCCTACTGAAAACTAGTCTTAAGACATCTTGCCCCTTTGTATGTCATCCTCTGATTGTTTCATCATACCCCCTTTCAGATTATTCATCTCTCTTCAAAACTGTCAATTCCTGTGCCTTGAATATTAGTCATGTTATTTTGACATCTGTATCACACATGTGCCCGTACTTTCTCCTCTATGATAAAAATTTGCGTGCAGTAACAAGGGAAAGGCACCAAGACCTCTTTTCTGCTCCTGGGTTTCATGCATGACATGCAGTTTACTGATCTCTCATCTACTCTCAAGAGCAGTAGAAAGTCTGTGGAGTTTCTCTGTATTCAAATACTCAGTCCACCATATGGATATTTACATAGAAAAGGGGAAGAAATATTGTAGGAGTGGGCGGTGAGTTCACTTTCATGACTAACTGTCGCTGTTGAGCCCGGGACGAGGAGAAAGGACAACACCAGAGTCCAGAGAAAATGGCTTATTTAATTAATTATAAATCAGTTTTTATAAGTTGAGTCGCCAACATGGCGAAGGATTATTGGACCTCTGACCAACCACCCCATCAGGGTGATTGGTCAATCCACCGAACACCCATTTCAAAATATTTCTTGTTAGGATATCATAACAATTCCTTGACAAACAACAGGTGCAAAGATAGAGAAATAGCTTACAAAAACTCTTAACAGTATTTTGCATAGTTTCTGTGAGAACCTTATGTGTCTCTCAGAATGCAGCAGAAGGCTGAAAAATCCCTCTGCCAGAGCTTTTCAGTGTCCACAACTAACAGTGTGGGCATCTTCATCTTACCCCTATCCACAGTACATAATTGGCTGCCTGAATCTCATTTGGTGGACCAGGACAGAGCCAACCAGTCATCCTGTTACTATCATCAATGCTTTTTTAAGTAATTCTGTTCAATTTATTTAACTAATAAACTTTGAATCAATTTAATTAGTTTCCCATTGTTTCAAGGCATTTAAGGCATGTGTCTACCTTTAGGAAAATTATTAACTGCATTACATTCAAAGGATGACTAATCTCACTTTTAAAAGGTTTAAATACTTCTTTGAAGCTAACCTTAATTTTTACACTACAATAACAACTGTAAGGGAAGGCTTGAGACATCTAACCATCAATCCTTTCTTCGTGTTATCAAAGGGAACAAGATTGTTCTTAGATCCTACATCTACACTGAGTTCCTGTGACATGCAGCTGTTCAGAGCCTAGCATTTGATTCTTGGTCCCTGACACGTTCATATCAGTGTAGTTCTATTACCAGACAAACCATGGCTGACTGCAGCTTGACTTAAAATTCCCTTTAAAATGTTAGCACCACCATGGAGAAAAATTTCAGTTAAATTTACCGAAAAGCTAATACAATTTCATGCCTGCCAATTAAGTACTTGTATCATGTGAAATAGCATCCTACATTTCATGTTTCAGAGCAAGCAAAAACATAAAGTAATTTAATCATGCACGTATAGACACAAAAAGAGAGCTGCATTGACAACACTGTGAGTATTGGAGGGTAAGGATATTTCTTTCTGGCTATGGTGACAGGCAAATATTGTGATTTTATTTTTGTTACAGCTATCCAGCAATTCCAGTAACAGTACGTGTTCCATGTGAATCAATAGGTGAAAGCAAAGTCTGGTGACATGGAAAGAATACAGAGCTGCTGCTTGCCACTGCAGGGAGAAAATTCATTTGGCCAGAGCTCAACTCAGACTGAAGCTGCCTGAACTGTGGTGGACAATAAAAAGAGTTTTTTCAAATACAATAATGGCAATAAACTGTGTAAAAATAACATTTAATGCATTATAGGATGAGGATGGTCATCTCACGAACAGCGGCACAGACAAGGCAAAAGTATTTAATGCATTTTTTGCCTCTGTCTTCCACAGGGATGACGGACCAATGAGTTCCCAGTGCCTTGATTTGGAGTACCATGAGAATGATCAAGTCCCAGTCGACCCTGAAATTGTGCAGGATCTGCTGCTCAGCTGGATCACTAAAAATATATGGGGCCTGATGGTATTTGTCCAAGGATCCTCAAAGTCATCACAGTGATGGATGATGTCATCACAAAACCTCTTTCAGTGATTTTTCAGCAGTCTTGGGAATCCTGAGAGGTCCCAGATGACTGGAAGCTGGACAATATCATCCTGATTTTCAAGAAGGAGGACCCCAAAAAACTACAGGACTGTCAGTCTCACTTCAGTGCCTGGTAAATTTATGGAGAAGATTATTCTGTGAAGTATTGAAAAACACTTGAAGGGCAATGCAGTCATTGGTCACAGCCAGCACAGCTGGGGGAAAAAAGAAGGAAGGAGTTGTCCACTGACATCCTTACACAGCATAAAAGATTGTGGCAATTCATTTGTTGAAATATCCATGGCCTATTGCGAATGCAATATCCTTAACTGCATATCAGGTATTGGTATGTTGGGACTCATGGTTATAATAATCCCTCCATAGAAAATAAATAAATAAACTTCAAAAAGTAAATACACAATTTTCTTTGTTTGTAAGTTGGTATATTTTTTTTTCTTTGGAGGGAAGCTGGCCCACAAAGTCTCCCGGGGAGAAGTTAATAATCTATTTGCTTGAAAGAAACTCAGAAAAGCTGAGTGAGGTAAAAAGTCTGCCAGTGTTTATATAGGGCTAAAATACAAACACAAGCACAAGCGCTAATGCACACAGTATAAATAACGGGTATGTTCTGATCTAAAGTGTCAGAATGACAACCTCTTTAAATTCTTTTAAATGCTTCATAGGAGCAGAACCTGCCCATTTAGATATTCAGTGGCATGAAAAGTGCTAGCTGTTGGACAGATGAATAAGATTCATGTTGACAGCTGCTTATAGCTCTTTTGGCTGCTATTTATAAAGAGGGGAGGTGGGGATACAAATCTGTCTATGTCAGCCTAGATGTTTTGATTTCACTATTGCAGGTGATAGCGGTAACCTATTACATGTGGTAGATGCTCTATAAATTAAGCACAGTGTCACCACCGAGGGGTACCTGCTCTGTTATTAGTGCAGACTGGTTGAAGCTGTTCTGAGGAAAGTGGTTCAGAGCCATTAGTGTTTTCTTCTGTGGTTTTTTGGTTAGATCCTGACAGTTACACTGGAACTGTCACGTTCCAGTCCATCTCCCACAGTTTCTTACATCAGCTTGCAAAGCATGTGTCAAAAATACATCTGAAAAATGTTAATTTCTTGTAGCCTCTTGCTTTCAGGATTTGCAGAAAACATCCTGATAGATTTTCATTTTTAGAAAAGTGAAATTCAGTGATGAAAAGGATCTAATGATTTCTTCCTACAAAGAACTTTTTCCCAAAGTAGTATTTACTGAATATTTGCTATCTTGTATTTAGCAATGTCTTTCCTTCTCTTATCTGTTTTTAAAATGTGCCAGAAAATACAGTTTCTGAAACTAATAGGTGAGTATTCTATGCCAAGACATTTTCACTGACACACAGACTACATTTCTATTATTACTATTACTATTATTACTACTATTATCTTACTCTTTGAAATTATGTTTTGTATTACAATAAATAGCTCCCGCTCCCACATATTTGCAGCCTTCTGACATTGCTAACCCTAGTGAATATAGCGAATACAGCACAGAGACCATCTGTTTTCACTAACAAATTGGGTCAGTTGCAATAAGTGTATACTCCACTTGTGCAGGAAGAAATACCTTTCTTTTCCCGTGCTCACAGATGTATAAAATCTGAATATACCAACAACGAATACTGTCAATATTCAGGGCTGCCATGAGTTCAGAAACTGTTGTGGGAAATCATCTGTATTTCTAAGTGGGAAATATCCATTAAATTCTGTTCTTTGTCAGGCATATGCAAATATTTCAAATTTTTTTTCATATTTTCTTTTTCTTTTACTCTATTTGGGTATTTTGCACAATATCCATAACCACAGGATATCAGTGCTTTTAAGTTTTGATATATAACCATTACTCATCAAATGTGTGAATGAATGGACTTACTACTTGGATAACTTTCTTCACCAAGTCTTCACGAGGACCTGCATTTCATGTTGGCTAATGGTGTACTGAATCAGTGAAATAAAATCTCATGTACAAATAAGAGGACTCATTTGAATAAACAAACAAAACTAAGAGTAGTCTGGGAAAAAAAGCAATCAGTGTGTAATCACAACAAGGAATGGGGCCAACCAAGTTTTATGAAGTCCTTCAGATTTGCCCTGGATCTAAGCTGAATTCCTACAATGCCTTCATCTAAATCATCTACCTCAAGTCGTTTGTGCTGGCTTTCCACAGAGAAATTTGCTGTTCAGTGCAGTCAGTGCTCAGTGTTAGAATTTGGCAGAAACCTGTTTTGCTCAGCAATATTTATTAGCAACGGGAAATTCTAAAACAAGTGAGGGAGACAATTATGTGCAATTTCATGCAAATGTGCCCATTTGGAAGAGAGAAATGCTCCTCAAAAATAGAAAAAAAAAGTAGGCACGTGGATTTGTTTTTTTTAATATTGTACAAGCGTTTTTGCAGTGCAGATTAGAAAACTGATCTTATAGACACACGGTTTGTCAGGAATAGCCGTCCCTACTCAGCCTGGAACTGGTTAAAAGGCCTCAGTACGAGGAGCTGCCTGACACTGTTCTCACTCTGCTATTGTGCCGAACTAATGCATTTATACTGCTTTTGAGACTCAAATTGCACAGTGCTATATGGACTCATTAAGCCATCTGATAAGCTCCTTGCCCTTGATACCTCCATTTCACAGGGTAATCAAAGCTCTGAAACCAAAAGGTCAATTTGCACAGAAAGTGGTGTTTGAATGGCCATGAGGAATATTGACTTGTACTATCCCTTTTCTAAGTAAAGACTGTATAGCAATTATAATTTCTAATCTTCACAGTAAAGCTTTAGTTGTGTGCAAGCAGATTCTAGCCTAACATGGTAACACACACAGCCACAGGCAGGTGCCTTCACATATTAAATGACCCTTCATTGCTTGGCTGCCGCATTGCCAGACACCAGACACTATGGGTGGCAGCAGCCGTGTACCACCCAGCTGATGGCCAGAGAGGAGATGCCCTGGTGACACAGGGCAGCTGTCACCAATGTCACATCATATGTCTCTCCGGCAAACTTCAGGATTCCAGGGAAGACCATGCAAGCACCTCCATGACAGGCCTGCTGTCTCCACATTATAACAGGCTCATGGAGGTACAAAAGAAAAAACTTGCAAATGCTTCATGCTTAATCTTAGTACTTGCCAGTTGGTTCATAGCTTCCAACATAAATATTCCACTGAAGGAGTCTACACAATGCATGGGCATATTTTTACCTCAGTTTTGTATTGCTTTAGGCTCCCAAGATTAGAACTACGTTTCTTACAGTAAACAAAGGAGTAAGCATTATAATAATTTCAATTATCTGTTTAGAAATTTGAAATTTATTAGCTAGTTATTCATGATCCCTCTCTAGCAATCAGTGAACACCTATTCCCTGAGCATATTTAATCCAATCCTACAAGCTGTCTAATTTATAAGACTTTTCCTTTGACTCCTTTGACTAGATACAGCCCTGCTTGGATCAAATCCCAACAATTAGCTAGTAATAAGGACTGCAGAAATAAGTGATTTAAAATTTTCTCTTGTACATTTTTTGTTGAGAGCCATTAGAATGGAAACTCTCCACCTACTGGAATTTCAGAAAAAAGGAAGATATCACTTAGAACAATGAAAAACTATTTTGTAAACCCTCTAATTTGATCTCATGACAAGAACAAGGCAATTAATTAAATCTGAAGAGTTGCTGAAGACAAGTTAAGAGCTATAAACAATGAGGTAAATAAAATCCAGTGACAGGGAGTTTGTTTACAGATAATTTTAATCCTATGGGAAGAAAAGAATAAATAATATTTTGTGTCATTTCTTTTAAAGTATGCCAATTACATACAATGGCTCTTCCCTTCATCCTCTCTGTCAAATTGTACCTTTTTTTTTTAGCTGTTGTGGTTGTGTTGGTTTATAGAATAATTTAGACTGGAAAAGAGTTTCTGGGATCATGTGGCCAAAATACTTCTGCTTAGGCAGGCAGAGCCCAGCCGCTATTGCCACATGGGTTTATTCAACCTTTGGTGCAGAACTTCACTTTTGTCTCCACTAAGATTCGTCTAATTTTTCCAGCTTGTTGAGACTGATCTGAACAGATTGATCTTCTGTTTTGTTTTTTTTTTCAGTTGCATTTGATATCTTCCCAACAATCCTCATTTCTGAGAAGTCATGAAAGTCAAAGCCCTGACTGCAGTATCAGCCATGCGAGCATATGTTGACCTGCAAGATGATCATCTACCATTGACTGAAGTGGTATCTTTTTCTCTATAAAATATATTGAAAACCACACCAATTAAAAATTTCTGTTAAAGAAAAAAATGGTTTTTAATAATTTCCTGGTATAAATCAGTGATTTTTGAGTATTTTTTAATTGAGGGGGTATTTAATTTTTCTTATGCTCTGTGAAGCACCTTGACACTTATCATGTAAATCTCTAAAGAAAAGGTGACGATAACTTTCCTAGCATTGATAAAAGATTATGGTGGTAAAAAATTGTAATTTGACAGACATTATTAGAAGTCTTTTCAACTACCAATATCAGTACTGATCCCACATATGTTTGGACTTGTATCTTTTGCACAAGTTTAGAATAAAGTCTATGAGTTTTGAGTAGGCTTTCAGCTGGACATGAAATACACATCTAGCAATTCTTGAGCTCCAACTGATAGCACTACTTTCAACAAAGTGCTACTTGGTAAGAATATAGAAGTGTGGCTTTCGAGCTAGTTTTGCAATTGCCTTGGGTTTGTGCAGATCAAAGAACATGTATATGATTAATATCTACACAGTCTTTTTATTGTAAGAATATGTGACTGAATTTTACCAGTGCTACTGACCGCCACAAGGAACATTAGATAAGCTCCCATAGCCATACGTTGTGGCTGAGTTACAGGGGTAGGTATTTTGAGTAGCATGGTTTATTTGCTCGGTGACAGTCTGACAGTAACCAAGTCTGTGTGAAGGTTTTTTGTAGAGTTTTCCTGTTAGCTTGCTAATTTTTGGCGTAGAGACAGACAGTTAAATAACGTCTGTCTAAATAAATGCATCTTTGAATAACACTTTGGAAAAATAGGAGGTTTATGTTTCCTAGATGTACATCACAATTTTCTTGATAACAATCTAATGGGCTTGGAAAGGTGAATAATTGTCATGTAGATGTTCTTTTGCCATAATATCTACTTGTGTTATCATGTGTTACATTGTGATTGATTAGGCTTGAGAGACTGTCTTGTATTAGTATAAAGGGAGGTTTACAACTCCTTGTCAGTCACTTGTCTTTGGTTATAACTTTTTTTTCAGTCCTGACTCAGAGATATCACTTCAGGAAGAATAATTGTTGTCACTCTCATTATTCAGGGTACTCTAAGAATAATAAGTATTATTTATGCTGATAACTCCTGCCATTGGTATATAATTAATCCAATTCATTTTAAAAATAAACTTCTGCCAGGGACTTATAGTTATCATTTCATTATTCACAAAATGAAAATTAAATCAACTCAGTTTATACCTATCAAAATATGCAGGAACAGAAGGCAAAACATGTTTTGCCTCAAAAACCTTAAGGTCTGTCTCTTTTTTACCTTTAAACACTATCAGACATATGTAAAAAACTTATAAATTAGCTCTGTGGAATGAATGGAGTTCAAGCCTGCTAGAGACATTTCCTCAGCAAACAAAGACACTGTATAACTAACTGCAGATTTGTTACAAATCTCTATATTTTTATCTATCTAGATAGTTATATATATATATATATCTATATATATATATATAGATATATAGATATATGTTTTCCTGGAGTTTTACTTTGGGCTCTTAATTTTAAGGAGAAATGTAAATGTATAAACATTTTTTTTCTTTTTCTTTTTTTTTTTCCCCTCCAGATTCAGTCCCAACATTCTGGTCTGTTTACAACTGCCCTCCAGTGTTTCCTAGAAATCTCATATATGAGTGCATACAAATTCCATTTATCATCACCCCAAATTCTCTCCCTACCACTCCCCAAATTAAATAAATCAGGGAACAGTTGTTTCAGCAGCTCATGTTGTGTTGATGTTAATGGCATCTGGGATTCTGGCACAGCACAGGTGAGGGAGACCCTGTAGGTGCTGCTGCTTTATCAAGCTGGTAGTGATGCCTGAGATGGCCACCTAAAAAACAGAGACTAGACAGGAATAAGGGAATAAAGGTAGGTATCTATTTGAAGGGCCTTCGAAGGTACACCCTGGGCAGGCCAAAGGCTATACCCAAGATGCACCCCGAGTCACAAGTTCTTCACATGTTTATAAGTTTGGTTCATTTGCATATCAGGGTTAATTGTCCAATTATAACCACAGTTCATGATGTAATTACCCCAAGTTTTCCCCCTTCAGAGGCTTTTAGTTTACACATTTTGGGGCCTGATGTCCTTGAGGTGGAAACATAGAGAGATTTGTTATGTCTAATCAGCATGAGAGAACAGCAGCTAACAGGCCACAAGAAACTTCAGAGTTACACACTAGGCAGTACAGGACTTGAAAAATATAAAAGTTAAAACTTAAGGCAGGATTAGGAACTGCAGTGGCTGGGGTGAGGAGGCTAACGATAGTAAGCAAACAGCCTGGCTTGATGTTTTCCCAATGCTTTCTCTTGTCTTGTCACAGATGTAACCTGGGTTATTATGACGTGTAGAAAACCATATCCCCCTAAAGTGTAACACTTTAGTGGCATATCTGCTGACCTTACCTATACTAAGCAAAACGATTAAATACTGGTCATACTCTGTAGGAAAAAGAGAACAGAAATATTCTTTGATACCAGACATTTTAAGGGAGTTTGGATTCCTGGAGTTTTCCAAGGATGGGTCACAAAATTCTTTCCTCATCGGTTTCATATAGAGAACCTCACTGCAAAAGGATTTTGGAGGTTCAGTGTGTTCTTACACCGTGATTAAATTGTTCTCTCATCGTATCTGACTTTGGGCATTATGGATAATTTTGTCAAATCTTTCAAAAGGAATATAATTTTGACCAAGTGTAAGTCATTATTATTCAAAGTTATGTTATCTGTGTTACTAGCTGGCAGCCGGCAACAGTCTCTTTCTCTTACTAAAGAAGCACTATTAAAATAAAAATAAAGAACTCAAATTAAAAAAACAAAACAAAACAAAACAAAACAAAACAAAAAGCAAACCAAAACAAAAACAAACAAAACCCTGAAACAAACAAACAACAGCAAAACAAACAAACAAACAAACACAACCCCCCCCCCCAAACCAAAACCAAAAGCAAAAAAACTTTCTTTAGGGCTTGCTACAAACTCTACAGATTTAGCAGTCCTTTCTTTGTGTTAACCAGACCATGTCTTTTTGGGTGTAGCCTGTTGCTGGGAAGGACTCTGAAGAGAAGACCTGCAATACTTTGTGTTCAGCCCATCTTATGAGACAGATGTGTTACTGTGCTGTAAGGCTGACAGAAGAAGGGCTTCTGCAGCTAAGACAAAGCAATGATTTTTCCTACCTACCTTCAAACCTTAAAAAAAAAAGGAGGAAAACATACAAAGCAAAAAACTATTCATATTTCTAAATTTGAAATATTGAATATTAATGTGCTCATCTGTTCCAAACAAAAAAGCAGGGCCTGACTAAAAAACAACAGCAAAAAGCCCTGAGTGTTTGCTGTGCAGAAATGAGCATGTGATAAACAGTAGTCAACAATAAGGAAATGTCTGCAGTAACACTAAATGAAATGATAATGAGATTTTACCTTTCATGTGGGTTTCAGGACCAGTTGTCCTGTATGAAGAAAATCATTACCACGCCACAGGTGAGTGAAGAGAGGTTAGGCAGAAATTGACAAAACACTTGCATGAAAATGGAGACAAAAGATTACGGTAACTTAGCTAAGGATATAAGTGCATAAAAAAGAATATTATTCAAAAATATGTGAAGCTGCTTAGGGCAGACTTTGCTTGCTCTCGTTTTTAATAACAGGAGAGCAATGGGACCACATGGTAGAGCCAAAAAGCAAAGAGAAGGAAATTAATAAAAAACACTTTTCAAAAATATGCAGAACCCATTTCCAGAGAAAGTGAGCAGAAAAAAGAAACTGGGAACTAGATATATGGAGAAATAATGGGAGACTGTCTACAGAGTTAATTGCAATACATGGAGCACTAATTGGTGGGGATTGTTAAATTTTCTTATTTAAATCTTCTGTCTCCTGTTAATTTTCAGGTTTAAATCTCCTACTTAACTCTGGATTGAAACTAAAGGCAGGGGCAGACTCTCTCATGCTGTCTACTACAGACTTCTTTAGTCTTCCTCTAAAGCATCTTTGGCTAACCCTCATTGGTACAAGAAATTAGATCTGAATTTGAAATCTGATCAGTTTTTCTGGTCTTGTAATCCTGCCTTATATTTTTCCACTCTCAGCTAAGATATTTAAAACTATCTGAGAATCTGTCTCTCAGAAGCATAAAGTTAAGGAACAAAAGACTAAACAGTCCATGCAAAAACTTTCCAAATATGATTGATTCTTTTATAAGTCAACTAAAAGTCTTATGAGTTTGCTTTTCATGGCAGAAAAAAAAATGGAATTTGAAGATTCTATTCTATAAAGCCCTCTGAAGAGCATCACAGTTCTGTGCAATAATCTATAACTGTATTTTCATTGTAGATATCTTTTATTTTATAGTAGCATTTTATATTCTCTTGAGTCATGAATCAAGCACTATAGGCAAGATTCATCTGCTGAAGATGAAAAGAAGCAGACAACATCCCCCTGGAGTCCATAGTTGATATTCTGCTTCAAACATAGAAATTGAGTAGTTAACTTTCCAGAATGAAAACAACTGATTTAGCATTATTATGAACAATTATTCTCTCTTTTAAAACAAAACTGACAAACCAGTTTTTTTGAGTTCTTGTGAGATGCAGTTTTATATACGTGCATGTATGTGTGTGTATTTTGAATTACTTTTTGTCTAGAAGCAGGACATTGGTAGTGAAATATTTATATTGTTTTAAGTAAAGACGGTTTTACTTCTTCCTCTTTATTTCATAAGATGCAGTTTAGACTAACATATTCAAAATGAGAGGCTTCACAAATCACTATCAGATGTAGCCTCAGTTAGATTTATTATAATTTCTAGCACTCGGTCAAAGAAATTAATGCTTCTGTTAATAGTTCAATGAATAGGCCTACCAACCCCCGAGCGTAGTTATTGGAGCTGCCTTGGGACTTCCAGTTCTCAAACCAGCTGGAAAAGGGGCTATCATACAGAAAATATTCTGAGACTCTGGGAAAAGATATATAGAGTGCACTGTGTCTTTGTGTTCCCCTAGCAGCTGCTTACAGAGTGCTAATGCAATCTCGGAGGAGCCTGGCTGCCATTTCACTTGTAGGGTGACTGCAACTATAGCAGCTGCTTCAAGTGAGATAAATGCAGAGGAAGAGGAGGGTACAAAATAAGTTAACCCTTCAGTGATATGATTAGAAAAAGTGTAGAAGCAGACAGAGAAAATGCCGAAGCAGAAAAATACACTATGCCTGTGAGTGGACTAGTTGCTGTAGGAAAGCAATCTCTCTAGAAATATGTGTACTAAATGATGATGTGTGAAACATGACATGTTTTCTGTGCTTATTTACTCAGAGATACAAATTTTTCAGGATGTTTACTTACATGGTTGCTGGAAAGCCATGTTTCAGGATGGAAAGAAACCACCACAACCTGAAGAATTCATCTCAGTATTCCCAAATTATTCAGGTATTAATTAAAAATCAATCTGGGGAAAAAAAATAACACTAGCAAAATTAAAAGATACATTTGAATTTATATTTTTTTCTGTAGAAATGATCATTGTCTATCTTATATGCTATGTACTTCAAAAGATCAGGGCTTCAGTCAAGTGCTTAATTAACAGATTTATTTCTATGGTAAACAAGCTTTCAAAGTCTGTTATTACCTACTATGGAGAGACCTTCAGATTAAAAAATTTAAAAAGCCCCATGCTTATAATTAATTCCATGTAGTTTGAAGAGGTCTCTGTTTGATTTATAATAATGGCCTTGCTGGAACAAAAAGCTTGGACTACTGTCTGTAACATGTTTTGTTCTCCAACCAGGACTCTAATGTATGGTACCAAAAACCAATTAGTAAAATAAAGGTGCTTGCATTTGCTAGACAAGGATTGTGTCATTTAAACCATTTCAACATTTTGTGGAAAATCTTAGTTTTGGAAGGATCTAACCATACTTCCCCTGCCCCCAACATAATTCCAAAATGTCATATTAAAAAATGTATCATGTTGATGCTTCTGAATGCCAGTAATCATTTGAAGAGTTTTCTTCACAGCACTGCTGTTCATCTGCTGTAGAAATAAACCTCAATACACGCTGTCTGCAAAACTCTTCTCAGTATTGCACAGTGTGCTGACCTTAATTGTTTGCTTTTCCATCAGAGGAAAGGTATTGTCTCTATCTCTTTAAGAGCCTCACACCTATTGTAAGTACCTGTCAGGGAGTAACAAATAATCAGAAATCCCAAATCAAGATGATTCCTTCAGCAGAGAAGTTTAGATTAAAGACTGTGGAGGGAAATTCTGAGTTAGCAACATTGTGAAGTATCCATTTCCTCCTAGATCTTATCTGTGTGGAGTTCCTTTGCCTTTGACTTTTTCTAATTGACTTTTTCTTCTCCCTGCCCATAATAGCTGACATTCATTATCTGTAATCCAGAATCAATGCTTAAACACTTGTTCCTCATGCTCAGGCAGTGCTGAAGAGATTTCAACCACAGACTTACACAAATCTCTCGGAAATACTCAAAAGCAGTGACTACCTTGTAATTGTTGATCAGCCAATTTTGACGAAGAGATATTACTAAAATTTCATGCCCCATTGCCCTGATACCCTGGGAATAAAAAAAGAAATAGAAAATTAAAGAAATTTGTATGCATCTTTTTTTTCTTATTTAATTCTTTTTACCACCTAAAAAATTAAAGGAAATAGAACAGCTTGATCATAGTAAGTACATTCTATTAAAAATTGCTGGTGCTCTTAAAATGACTAGGAAACACTTTTGACAGATGGTACAAACCTCTTTCCCCCCAAAAAAAACCTATTACTGAAAGCAAAAAAATTTAAAGGTCATTTTGTTGCCACTCTCTCTTGTGCACCAGATGTCACAGTATAAGCAGAGAAAGTTACTGCTCCTTTTCTCTAGGACATGGAAGAGACATTTTAAGGTCACGGTAACAAAAAACAGCAGGTAGACATGATCACAGCTGTACATCAGGCTGGAGAAATTTTGCTTTTCCATCACGGAGATCCCCAGTCAATAGCCCTTCATTAAGGACAATTAGGATCTTCCTGTGTAACAATTACTTTGAGATCAACCAGAGATCAGTGAGTTGGACCAGGCCCTACAAGCATGGGTGACTGCAGTTAAGGAGTAGGTAACTTCTGAACTCAAAAGATCTAAAACCACAGATTTCCACTTTAATACAAACAACTGAATTAAAAACCTGATTTGTGTCTAAGATATTCAGAGTAAATCAGTGGAAAAAAAGTATTACCATATGTATTTTTTTTACATTTATTTTAACTACAGGATGTATGCAACACGTATGTTGCAAATTAAAAGCTCATAAGAGTGTAGATGCTTTAAATCAATCAAGTGTTTTCAAAATAGTGCTGCCAGGCTATCTCAGTTGGATTCTCGGCTGATGTAAATTACCATCTCTTCACTGAAGTCAACAGCTTTATGCTTACTTAAACCTGTTGGGGATTTGGTCCTATGCCAGATTAATACAAATCACTTAAAGGATTAATTTTGGTTTAAAAGCGTCAAATACAATTTTTGGTTCAAGAAGATAGTCATGAGTCTGACAGGTTTTGAGAATAAAAGTTAATTATAAGCAACACATGATGAAACAGAAGCATGAACATCTGATTTCTGCAGACTCTAGAGGCTATGCAGTTGTAAATGAAGCACAGTGAGAAATCACTCAGCCAAAATGCATGAGAGAATATCTCAATTATGAAACTAACAACAAAATCATGTCTATACAGTTTAGTTATCAAAACAAATTAAGAGATTTAACTAAGGCACAACTGACTACTATCTTTTAACCTGCAATAGATTAAAAAAATATGTGCTTTTCTGGTAGTTACTTTCCTTGGGAACTTGACCATAAAAATGCTTTTTGTTGATGCAGATGTTTTGGTCTCATGGAAGTTAACAATGGATAACTATTAGCTTTTGGGAAAGGAGAACCAAGATAGTCCTATTTTCCATTCCCTGATGTTCCACAAAGCTGAAACAGTATGTATCTAATCTGCCAGTTTATACTTTTGAAGAAAGTGGCCTTAGTTGTACTTTTATAAATGAAATGTGTGTGTCTGTGTGTTTATGTATGTGTGCATGTACATGCATTTGTATACCCATGTTATCTACAGAACTCATAGTTTCATGGCACTGCCTGTCAAGGGCAGGCCTAAGAGGAATAAAACCACAAATTTACCTTTTTGGGCTCCTTTTCCACAAATTTTAATAAAAACTAATTATATACCACAGTAGTGCAGTCTAAACTGTCTTTATCTCAGCCAAAAAAATGGAATTATGTCAATTCTCCTTAGGAGAAAATCAGCAAAGATAACCCTAAAAATGACCCCTAGTACTTGTTTTATTTGACCACAAAGCTTGACCACAGGGGAAGTTTAGGTTAGATATCAGGAAAAGGTTCTTCACCCAGAGGGTGGTTGGGCACTGGAGCAGGCTACCCAGGGAAGTGGTCACATCACCAGCCTGACAGAGCTCAAGAAGCATTTGAACAATGCTCTCAGGGACATGGTATGACTCTTACGGTGATCTGCACAGGGCTGGGAGTTGGAGCCAACGATCCTGATGGGTGTCTTCCAACTCAGCATATTCCATGATTCTATGAAGTCTCAGGGCCCTGAGGACTTCAACAAGGCTCCATTGACCTGAGCAACCTCAGTTGGGATTTCCCAATAGTGGCTTCCTGCCCATGGGCCCAGGGGCTTAAACAGTCTGATCCACGTGGCAGGCAGCCCTGCCTTCAGCAGTACTGGCTTCACAGCTGGAGGTCCCAGGCTGACCCTGGACCTGACCCTGCTTCACCTTGTGCAATGGTCTCCAGCCCTGGTGCTGTCCCCACCCTGACTCTGTTTAGGTTCCCTGGTCCGTTCCTTGTTTGGTGGGGCAAAGCCCTGCCTGGGCTGTGGCCACAGACTGGCTTTCATTGTGGAGAATCCCACTGCACCCTGACAGGAAGGCAAATGGTACGAGGGACGTGCAGTTAGAGGAACTGTTCTGCACAATATCCCCACGGTGTTGGGAGCATCAGAGGAAATACAAAGACAAAGCTTTATGCATATCTTTTAGCAGATCTTTAGGGGCAGTTCCTTAAATATTCACACAAGATAGCCTGGATCGGAGGTCTGGACAAAGATCTAAAAACTAATGATTGTATTTTCTGATCTAGAGACTACATGGAATACCTGAAATACCAGGTTAGAAAGACCAGAGCAATAGACACGTTTGAGGCAGCACTAATTCTTAACGATTTCAGCATGGTTCTGGCTCTTGAAAAACTTCTTTTTGTCAGTTTTCTAAATAGTAGATGTTTGGAATGGTGTCCTTTCAGATATCCAGCAGCTGATAAAATGTGATTCATAACTACAATGACATTGCACTTACTTCATCAGAATACTAACTAGAAAAGAAGTTTCCTCCTGTGATGCAGTAGTTATCACTTATATCCCAAGGCATAAAGTTATCTTTCTTGGCTCTTATCATTTTGTGGTAACTGCAGATGATTCGCACTTGTGACAATGTCATGCTTACCTATCAAATTTATCAGATTTCTAAAGGTAGACAGGTATCTGTCATCCTCTTTGCCATCTTCTTTTTCTTGCACATTACTTACTCAAAAAGAGGAGGTATTTTCTGTTCTTTATTTAAATGGAAAATCTCTTACTGAACTGTGAATGAATTACTGAATTACTTCACATTTCTGTGGAATTTTCTTTGTTGTTTTCTTTCTGCATTTGCTGAAAAGGAAAACCTTCAACAGATATGGTGAGTTTGTTTCAGAACCATGCTCTAGACCTGTTATTTCTTCATTTATGCTTCCATCCTTGACATTGATCTTGAAGTGTAAAGGGTAGTACTCTCCTAAAGCACAGTATTTGATTCCGGGGCATGTGAGAATCAATCTCTGTGAATCAAATTAACTGTGATATTTATACAAGACAATTACGTGTCATGTACTCGTATGCCAAAAACATGGTAGTCAAAACCTTTTGGTTGCAAAATACAAAAATGATGTACTACTTGTAATAATATTAATAAAAATATTGTTAATGCATAAAGCTAGTAGGTGTCTAATTCTTTCCATGGAGTGGTCACCAGAGTGGGATAATTATGACAATGGATAGTACTAAAATTCATCTAAGAAACTCTCTAAAATTCTGTAAGGAAGTATTTCTCAACCTATAAAAATTTTGAATTTTAAATTTAATTTTTCATCCAAACACTTTATTCAGTCTACAGAAATCTGGCTGAGTAATGAAGACTAGTGGAAAGAGTGATGTTTTCTGAAGTTAAAAATTCCAGAAAAGGATCTTAGAGGTGTCTCACTAAATATTATTAAGTTATTCATAAGCATTCACCATCTGATAGACTAACTTCATGTCCAAAAAGGAGTAAAGAACTTAAATGTAGTATCAGAAGGAAAAAAAGGCACCTCCTGTAATTCAGCCACAGCTTCACTAGAGTAACATCTCATAAAATTAGAAAAAAAATGAAATAACCCAGAAAAGATTGATAGGTATAGATGAAGCCATATTCACTGAGTTACAGTGGCTACATAAGTTATAAATGGCAGAGCTACAAATGAATAAAGCAGTTATTGTAACTATAAAAACTACGCTACCATTACAAGACACGCATTTTATTTATTTGTTATGTATAAAGTGTAATTTTAAGGATAGTTTTACTGTCTAACATTATTAAGCAGCATTAAAAAAGGAACTATTTGTGAGTAGAAATGTTTCATGGATGCTTATTAACTCATAAGTGCATTCCTAAATGATGCACCTAGAATATATTAAGTAAACATTTTTCTGCATCTGTTTATTCTGAAACACTAAGAGCAGGCAGGAAAATTCTCTTGCGATACTGCACCTTTTGTGCAACCTATTCCTTAAATATTAGATACAGTTAAGAAAGAAAACAGGACTAAATTTATGAAGAAAGCCCACCCTTTATAAAAAGTAGAATGTTTCTCTTACAACTTAATTTATGCTGTTATTGAAGAATAAGGTATTTTTCATACTGTCTTCCAGGCTTTTAAAAAGCTTCTCCTCCTGTGTTATGTGAACTGTGTGACAGAAGTGTAGGAGAGCAATATCCAAACTGGTTCAGCCATGTCCCAGCAGCGGCACAGGGAATGACACACAGCATTCACTGACCTACTCAGGATATAAGTGACGTCAGGTCACCTCTCTGCAGAACACCACCAGGCACTTAATGCTGAGATTACTTACATGCAGCACTGTATACACCTTTTGAACCTTCTTTCTTTGTTGTAGGATGCTTTCAACTTCTCCTTCACTGTGGGGGGAAATAAAGGGATTGATTCTGACAAATAGCTGATTGCTGCTGCTATCACTAGGATGCCGACAGGGAAGTTCAGATGTGAAGTTTAACTGACCATTAACTTTTTGTACGAAATCTAATGTTTCAGTCTATGTTTTTTCAGTTTTTTGATGAAACAAGAAATAATTTTGTAGTGAATAACATTTTTATTTGCCTTTTGTTAAACTTTTATGACAGAAGAAATAAATTAAATACTGAATGTACAAAGTTCTTGCAACCTGAATACTTTTTGAGTTGAAGAGAAAAAAGAACACTTGGAACTAACACTGGGCCTTAAGAGTCCAAAGCCAGTGCCCTACTCACTGAATCTATCAACCTTTTAACATGGTTCTTCATATTGCATGCATATGCTTGATTGATTCTATAGCCACAGACCTTTAAATACCTGATTATACTGGGTTCCTCAGAGGGAGTGCACAGCACCAAGGGTTTTCATTGTCTAGGTACTCATATTCACTTCTCTAGTCAGATTGGGCGTGCTTATTTTATCAGATCATTCAACATTTCATAATATTTGTACTTTATGCGTTTACAGAAGTTCTTATATTGACTTCAGTTGCACCTTGAAGCATCTTTGTAATTTTAGTAATTAAATTGCCATTGTCTCAAATTAGGTACTCAGTACCTGATCGTGAAAATTTTGCCTATATGCCAAGAATTTCAGGAAGCAAATCCATTTTTCAGGTACATTTTCTCAGGAATTTGACTTTTTTTTTTTTTTTTTTTAATTCTAGCTTTAAAGCAATAGCAGTAGTGCAATGTAAGTACATGCCCTTTGAAACTACGGTGAATCGGTGTTCAGCCAAGAAATAATTGGAAGAGGACATGAGAACCAGCTAAGAAAATATGCTGTGAGAGAAAACTTTCAAGATTGTGATGAATCTTCAAAGTTCATCTTAAAAGTTAACTGTACCTGGTAGATCTTCAGACTTGGCTTGAGGGTCCATGTCAGTACTCAAGATCTTAGTGCAGTGACTGAAAGTAATATCTCACAAGGAAAAGCTCAGATAGAGGTTATGTAACATTTGACTTCAGACTTCACATCTGATGTTTTCTTGTACAGTGCATTCAACATTTACATGAATGTGACAAGACTAAGTCTGAATTCTACTTAAAGCTGCTAAGCATTTTGAGAAACCATGCTGCACAAATTGTTGGTGGTAACATTTCCAACATGCTTCACACACATGAAGTAAATTATCACCTTGTTGTGAATACACTGGCATCTTTTTATTCCATTTTAATCTCTCTGTTGGTGACCTCATCTTCCTAGACAGGTAATATGATAGTTATATTTTAGTTTATAAAGACATTTTTAAAATTTACAACCATTCAATTTTCTACCCTTTTTTTTTTCAGATAACCAGTGGCACATAAAACCAGGTATAAAAAAAAGTGAAAGAAATCCTTACACAATCATTCCTTACACAATACTCCTTATTGACATTATTTTATTGTTGACAAATAGTTTATAAATGTCATCAGTTGAAAGTGGGTTTATTATTCTCCGCAAAAGCTAAATCTTCTTTTCCTAACTTTCCACTCTTACAGAGTAATTTTTTACTACTGGATTTTTATAAAACATTTAGCGTTATTTTTTTTAAATCTCTGTAAGATCCTTTCTTGACAGGTGGGATGTCTCTATTATGCCCACAGGAAACAAATCCTAGAATACTAATCTACAGACTTCAGTGCAATGTGAGTGTGCTAGGTTTAAGTAGGATTATTTCACATGAACCTTTCCTACAGCTGAACTTGTGGGAGTTTCTGCTTGTGACTGTAGCTCATCTGGCTGACTCACCATCTGTCTGTTATGGCAACAGAAAAAAATTATTTCCATGGGTTAGAAGTCAATAAAACATTAGGTATGTAGGGGAAATGATAATTCTTATAAAATAACAAATTTATTTCTTTACTCCTGCATAGTTGTCATTAAGATCCATAATTTCCAAAGAATCACCGCAGGTGCAGTTTTGTACTGGCAGTCAATAAAGCCTGCAATTTATATAAATAGATATCCACATGATAGATACAATTTGTGCAAGTATATATTCTTGGCTTTACCTGTAGGCACAAAGTTATGCCCACAAAATTGAAACCTGGGTTGACATAATTTAAAATAGTCTGTAGAAACTGAATCATTGCATCTAACTTAAAAAGAAAACTCGAGGACATAGGTGTGTTCAAGTGATGAGGTGAGGAGAGCAGAGGTGGAGAAAGGAAGGATAATCTCCATTTCTAAATAGGGAGAGAGCTGCCACAGGAAATTGCCAGTGTAATGACAAGGATTTTTAATAAGTCTATTAAATCAGAAGAGGTAGCAATCACACATTTACTAAGCTGTCAATCCCATCTTTTCTATTTTCTAATAGTATAAAAACCTGTGTAGCTAAGATGTATAAAGCTCTAGGATCAGTTTTGAAGAAGTGATCAAGAAAACATGTAATCAAATGGATAGTTAAAGAAACACATGATAAAACTGGATCCTGCAACCTCATTAATTTCTTCCATATAAATACTTTTAGGAAGAAAGATACAGGAGATAATTCTGTTTCAGTTTAATATTTGACATCATATTACACAGCACAAGTATTAACAAAGTCATGCAAATCCAGACATAAAGACTTAGAAAGATGGTGAAAACCCAACGGAAAAGTGGTTCTAGGGAAGATAAACAGTAAGACTGAAGAAATGCTTTTGATTAAATCACCAAGAATGGTTTGGTGTATTCAACATGATGAATACAAATAGTAGAAGTTTGCTGTGCAAAAATATAAGTAATAACTCATTAGGGAGTAGAACAACAGCAGAGGATGGGATTACTATGTACAAAGAACTGGACCAGTTTATATTAGGAACTATATTAGGAACTGAAAGATAATTTATTGTATAACATCAGGTTATAGCATAAGGTTATGCTATTAGAGCCTAAAATTACTTTTCTCAGCTGCTCTCATTTACAGAGTGAGAAAAAGTAAATGTGTTTCAAGTGTAAATGAGAAAGGAAGACAAAATCCTGAATATTATTAGCCTTTTATGAGACGGTTATTATACACTATAGAAATTAAACTTAAATAGAAGGGGCTTATCAGATAAACTAATCACCATACAGAAATTCTCATTGACAAAATTGTGCTGGCTATGTGCATTCAGTGAAGATTGATTAATATTTAAATATTTGTAACTTTGTATGGACTGAAAGAGAATTCTCTGGGAGTTTGTTTTCTGGAATGGTTTAAGAATGTCTTAAAAGAAATTTCTTCATTTTTCTTACTGTGTTATTCTGTTAGTTAGTTATATAATTCACTGTTTAGGAAAGGTGCTTCAAACACATAGTTTATTCTTCTGCACCAGACTTATCAGCTTCATATAAGGATGAACCTTAGTAGTGGCTTGCTTTCCAGATAATTCCTGACAAAATCCTCATTATATTTTTATCTTCCAAAATTTTTTCAACTGAGGAAAATATAAGTATTAATAAAATTTTTAATCTTATTAATTTAACTATTATTAAGAAGGACACAGTAAAATACAATCTGAAGCGGAAAAAACTTAAATTTTAGACCTTCCTGGCCAACAAAGATAAATATCGTAAGCCAGGCATTAGTATTACCCCCAGAAAACCCTACTATTGAAATGTCATTTGATGGGCTCATTTCATTGTTTAATCACACTTCACAGAGTTGTATCATTTAGTAGCATAAACCGACATGCTGGTTCTTCAAGTTCCATCCTACAGTGAAGTAAGTGGCCCTATAATTTATTCCAAACTTAATTTTAAATTGTTACACTGTACTCTGTAGTTCCCACTGTTTCTGCTGCAATCCATTCCAAAAATGTCATTATTCAAGAGACTGAAATTTTTTGTCTGAAGTCCAGCCTAAATTATTAATGACCAAGTTGTGCTCATTTGTCAACTTTGTCTTTTTGCTTGCACTACTCTTATTCTGTTTTTTACTTCTTCTGATGTGGCGCTGTGGGTTTTGTTTGTTTTCTTGATGTGGTTTGATTTTGGGTTTGGTTTTGCTCTACAAGGCAAGTTTCTCCAATTTCTTCTGTTAAAAAAAATCTGCTGTCTCCTCTCTCCAGATGTATGACAAGACATTCTCTATCTCTTCAAGAGAATAAAACATGACTTTTCTCATCAGGTTGAAATAATTTCAGTAACAGAGGTCATGTAAAAATGAGATGTATATTTAAAACACTGAATCTTGAGAAATGTTAACCAGTATTTATTCATATTCTTATCATGTAGGAAACATAATGCTTTTGCTTAAAACATGAAAAAAAATTATCACACTTCAAATGGGAACACTGACCCTTTGTTTTGATGTACAAGCTAGAAAAAACAGTTTTTTATTTACCACACTGACACTATCTATGTGTATGTCAAGATAGTTATCTTACCTTGTGGTACCGTACCTTACTCTTACCCTGTTGCTGCAGCCATATTTATGTTTATCCCAAGGCCATTTTTTTTTTGTAAAACTGATCTTTAAGCTGCAAATGTAAGTGTCACAGAAGGAACTCCAAATAGAAGCGCTCCTTCCTCAATGCAGGCATACAGGGAAAAAAACATTTGTTTTGCCTGAGTCCTGCATAATCCTGCGATGCTCTTGTGCATTCGACTTGCTCCACAACTCTGCAAGCACCTCTCCACGCCTGTCACATCTGGGCTATGGACAGTCTGTGTCATTGCAATGTTGGCCTGCTGTCCCTTTGGATTCTTTGGCCAGCAACACATTTAGAGATTTCAGCCAGACCAATACTAATGACCAGAGAGATTAGAAAATGGCTGTAGAGGGGCAGAAGGGAATTACAGACAAGTAGGAAAAGGAACCACCTGGGTAGATGAACCTTGTTCCGTGTCACTTCATCCTGCTCATCCATTCCCTCTTCTTCTTTATCCTTTCATCAAACAAGAGTCCCAGAGGACTGGCTCACTGCAGTGGCACCATTCTAGACAGTGGGACCACATCTCTGTTTATTTTATAGCAGGAAACTCTGTCTGTAATAATTTAAAGATAGGGGCTGTTTAGCATAACCATTTACAGACTGGGAAGCTCTGAGTGTGGGACCCCAGGATTTCCTGCTTCATATCGGTATAATCTCAGGGTTTTTGAAATACTGCAGTCCCTTGCTTTTACATGTCAATTCAACTAGATGTCTTCAAGTTCAGAAGTTCAGTCATGTAGTTACACAAGGAATGGAATGGTATTCAATTTCCAAGACTGTGTAGGCAAAACCTGAAAGTCTTGTAGTCACTAGCATTAAGCAGAGGCAATGGAGGTACAGAGAGATAGTTTCAGAATAGAAAATGAAATACAGGTGACTTGTGGCCTATGTTAATGAACTAGCCATTGTTCATACTTGTCTCCTTAACAGTCTTCAGAAGATTAGTCCCTACCCATTTAAAAAGAAATACAACTACTGTTAGAGCAAAAAAACCCATATAATTTCATTTCACATTATCTCCATTAACTTTCTCTAGTGCAAAACAAATACGCAAGTGAGAGCTACATCTTAGTACTAGAGAGAATTCCTATGGCTCTGTGGTCATGAAGATCTGTCTGCAGCAGACACAGTGTGGTTTTCCTTTCAGGTAATACCAGGACATCAGTTAATGGGGTTAGTGGGAAAAAAAATGTGTGAAATGGTATCACTAAGTTTAAATTCCTAAAAATTATTACTGAAAGTACAAGTGAGTACAAGGAAATAATAAAGTTTCTTATAACACTAACTGCTGTTGTAATAGAATTTTTTATTTCATTAAGTTCTTTTCCCAGGAAGAAAGGTTTATTTAATAAATAATAGCACACTGCCCATCACGTCTTGTTATGGGCATTAGTTTATGGCACATACCTGCAAAATTAAACAGCCTATAACTAGAATATGCAGACTGAATCCACAGCTAATAGTCTCTATGTTTTGATACTTAAAGTACTGAATTACAAATGAAATCATGGGCAAAAAGGGATGCTCCATTTTCATTTAACAAGATTCCTCCAGTACTCATGAGATTCATAAGAAATTAGATACTATCCAAAAAAGCTAGGATTTCTAATAACAGCCAAGATATTATGAGGATTAGAGGAATTTGAATGAATAATCCTTTAGCTCATAAAAGAAAAAGATAAAGGATAAAAGGTAGCATTAACTATTTAGGGGTCTTGGCTATGTACTCTACATCAGGTTAAAAGCCACTCACTTGATGACTTAAATAAATACAAAAACCCCCAAACTAGACAATAGCATGAAACCACTAGCCTTAGTGTTCAACAACCAGGATGTTACTGGAAATAAGGCAATCATTTGTGCATTTTTTTTTCATGACATTAGCCTGTGTAGACGTTGTTCTGTAACAATTTTGCTTTTATGTATTTCCAGACCATTTTAAGATTATTATTTTTTAAATGAAGGCTTATATAAGATTTCGGGAAATACTCTGGTCACAAAGCAAAGTCTCACAATGGATATGTTAAATCTTTGAGAAGTATAATGAAGCTATGCTGCCAAGTTTTGCACCAGCTATAACTTCATCCCACTTCACTAAAAGTAATGTTAGTGGCACTTCAAATTAGGTGAAGCGTGGAATAGTGACTGAAATGCTGTGCTCTGCTATCAAAAATTGCAACACATTGCAGCACACTGCACTTAAACTTATATTGCCTTTAATCAGAAGAGATTCAGAGACCACTTGTCTCTCTGCCTGAGAGTGATTCAGAGGGCAGCAGAACCCAGGACTTTGTGACTTCTGCATAAAAGTGAGCTAAAAAAATGTAAATTAAAGATGAAAAAAAATTCTTTCTAGAGGTCTGTGGAAAACCTTCAGTCCAGGACTTCAGCTGGAGCCTGGCAGGCTGGTACAGAAATGGTTATAATTTGATTGAAATAAACATTTATTAGATATTTTAAAAGTCCTGTTTCAGATGGTCTGTCTGTAAAGATATCAGCAGAGTGAAGTCCATAGGAGCTTTTCTTTTAGAAAATATGGCATAAAATTTCAAAAATGTTCAAAGCCTTAGGAAATACTTGATATTATACTAGCATATTAGCAAAATGCCTATACTACTTGGATATTTATTGCCAGACAGAAACACTGGGAAAAAAAAAGCTATTTCATAAGTAAAACTTTCTGTTGACTCAGAAACCATTACCTGCTACAGCAGCTCTGAATTGTCAAGTATATCATGCAGCTGAAAAGGTCGGCTATCCCCAAAGAGCAAGCACATAAATTCTGGATAAGGAACCAGACAAATCCTTAACAACAACAACAAAGTAATATCTTATGAAAAGGAACTAACAGATTTTGTTTGGACAAGACTTCTTCAAAAACTTTAATAGATAGATTATTAACAACCATTACGTGTTCTACTGATGAAAAGAAAAATCAAAATACCAGACACATGGTATGATATGCTAAACGTATCTTGGATGGATGGATGGATGGATGGATGGATGGATGGATGGATGGATGGATGGATGGATGGATGACAGACAAACAGATGGAGCTGAGAGACATACAGAGAGAGAGGTGCTTTAATTATACCTTACACATCCAGTGATTATAGATTTCATGTGATATTCCATCATAATTACTTGTCACTTAATAGAAATTTCAAATGTTTACATGCCTTTTTGTTTGAACATCATCACTCAATAGAGCCTTGCTCCCATGGGTTATCCATGTCATGAACAACATCCAAGCATAGAGTCCAATATGCTAAGAAAAGGCAATGAACAAAAGAACAAACTGGCAACAACCAGTCTTTTGGGGCTCCTTTCTGCAAATTTTGATGGAGTTTTTTACTTCATGAACTGAATCTGACTGAGTGAAGACTACTGCCCTGTAGTATTCGCTGCCTTTCACCTGAGTGACAAGAACTGGTGAGCCAATGAAGTGTTGCCTGGAATAAAATGCAAAACCTTTCCAAACAGTGTTAAAATGATAATATAGAAACAAGTCTTTAATTGAAAGCTTTTAGGTGCACAATATGGTTATATGCACACGTGATACAGTATTTCTGTAATTTTATAAGCCTAATTAACTAGTATATCTAACAAATATTGTCCAATTTGTTGGTTAGGTAATTTCCCCCTGATTCTGCACCATTGGAGTTGTTCCAGGGACTTCTTTGCCCCATTTCTTGTGATGTCTTCTGAGCTCTAGTGGAAAACAAAATGTTCTTGTTAGGCTTCTTCTTCTTACGAATAAGACTAAACAGAATTCCAAGTGTGCATTTGAAGGGTTCGCTTATTATCCTAAAATCTAAGAGAAAGGGTAGGAGAAATATCGGGAGCTATAAAACCATGTATTAACAGTCTAAAAAGCTAAAAATATACAAAAAATATCTAAAAAGCTAAAAAATCTTTAGGCATCAGAAGAACCCTGGGAGAATGGCATAATGTTAGTACTATGTGGCAAAACAGGCAAATGTTATATGGTGAACACCATTTCTTTCAGCAACATTGCTCTAACTGTTGAAAAGACAGCCGATGTGTAGATACACTTTTGCTGTGTGTGAGCCCTGGTAAAAGCAGTGGTTTGCTCACATCCCCTGCAGTGGGATTGATAGCATAGGGTTAAAATGTTTCTAAATTGTAGTAACCAAAGTAGGCCCTGAGAGCAAGATGGACATTCTGTTCAGGTCAGCCTGAACTTGAATATTCATGTAGGGGGTAAGAAACTAAGATAGATGAGTTACTTGTGTAGCTGCACCTGGGAAAAAGGGGGGCTGAAAATCATGCTTGAGCAAAAACACATAATAGATGATTGTTTGGGGGGGTTTTGAGATTAATGCATTGGGTAAATGATTAATATGTGATTATATAACAAGAAGGGTATATAATGTAAGCACCTGAAATCATTGTTGGGGATTGATTTGGGTTTGTACCCCTCTCCCCCGGCGCCTCAATAAAAGCACCTTGCATGTAACCCGTCTGTGGTTATGTGTTTCTATGCTAACAGGATGGGATAGAAGGTAATACACAGTATATTGTAATATAAAATATGAAAATAATAAAAATCAGGGTAAAAGTGAGAAAATTAGTGCATTAAGTTAAAGACAGTTTAATAGGTAAATCAAAAGCTGCATGCACAAGCAAAGTAAGTGAGGAGTTAATTCACGAATTCCCATGGGCAGGTACATGTTTAGCCATTTCCGGGAAAGCAGGACTTCATTACACATAACAGATACTTGGGAAGACAAATACTGTATCTCTGAAAATCCCCCCTTCCTCCTTATTCCCCACAGCTCTGATTGCTGAGCATGATGCCGTATTGTATGGAATACCTCTGTGGTCAGTTTGGGTCAGCTGCCCCGGCTATGTCCCACCCTAGATTCCTGTCTACTCTGAATCTCCTCCCTGGAGGGGTGCAGTGTGAAACATAAAGACCTTGACTCTATGTAAGCATCACTCAGTGATGTGTTATCAGCACTGTTTTGGCCACAGATCCAAAATACAGCAATGTATGAGCTGCTATGAAGAAAATTAACTCTCTCCCATCCAAAACAAGTATATAGTTGTACATATACATGCAGAGAGGAGCAGTGAGAGTTAAGCAGACACTTCTTTTCCACTTCAACCTTTCTCGCACTTGGGGTAAACTGAAATTGGAAGGAAGACAGTACTGAAAAGGCAAAGTACCTTTACATATAGTGAATGATGTAATATTTCTATGGAATAATGTTTCATAAAAGAAAGTTCAGGAGGGAAAACAATACAGTGGCAATGAGGAATGTCTATATTAGAAGACAAAAGGAGTCCTGTTTATATCAACTGTCATTAAGTCTGTTCTACCTTGCTACTGCTAGGATATACCGCTTCAGCAGAGAGAACTGCATAGAATATTTTTGGCACTAACACCCTGGTGTTCAATATACACTCCAACAGAAATCTACATCCATATGCTTCTCACAGAGACTCCTAAATCCATACTTTGAAATTATCGAGATGGGTATAGTAACAGAATGTGAAATGGTAAAGTATTTTAAAATTTGATTGCTCAAATGTCATTTATGGTAGCCACATCTGCCGGTTTCTGCCTGGTGTTGCATAGCCCATATCTTACCCATGTGAAGGATCAGTGTGTTTAATGACTAGAGACTGTTCCTCATGTGAGGTCGCAGGCATTAATACAGAACTCACAGACAAAAATCTCCAAATGGGCATAAAAGGAAGGACAGAACAGAGCCTAGCTGACAGATAAGCCCTTCAAAACTGTTGGTAGCCTGCATGGTCTCAGACCACAGAAGCTGGAAAACTAGTTTATTGATCTCACAGATCACATATTGAAAGAGGGTGGAAAAAACCCAACCAATTTAATACAAGAGTGTTAAGGGAAGGGTTTGAAGAGTTTATTTAACAAAAAAAAAAAACTTAGAAGAAAAATTTCTACTGAACCTGGGTAGAACTTAGTAGAATTTTCCACTAAGCTGAGTACACTTAATTGAAACAACATATGTGATTCCACACAGGATAGGATTTACGGAGTTTATGCGAAAAAAATAGTTTTCCAACAAGTGCTAACAATATTTTACATAGAGAAATATATTCAGAATATTTCACTAGATAGACATTCATAGGTATGTGCATCTTAAGTAATAAGAAGAGATACAGACTTTTGCTGATAAACTCTTCAAGAAAGTAGAACAAGGATGCTTAATTTCTAAAACCTACAAATTATATATAATAACCAGTAAGAATTCCAAGGAAAATGCTAAGGCAGAGTAGAAGGTGAGCAGTGAAAGGAGTAGAAATAACCAGTGAAGGCAAGCAAGGAGGAAAGCAATGATAGATTTGTAGAACATTAGAAGCTTGCCTTATATTAATCTCTGATCAGTGGGACACAAAAGTATTCTGCACTGCAGCTGTAAACCCATTCAGTCTTAGTTAGAAACCACCCAAATAAATTTATTTCAAAAAAAGTCTGTGTTGATTTTCAAAATGCCTTTTGTTTTCTTTATTCTACTTTTTAAATTAAATAAGCCCCATGTTTTTACGCAAAGCACCTTTGTCAGTTCAGCCTGAATTTGGGAACAATTTTATTTCATTAAAGCTGGATTTTTTCCCTTTTTTTTTTTTTTTTTTGTTCAATATGTGCCTTTTGTAGAGGAGGTTGGGAAGAAATGTTCATTTGTATTAATCTTTAACCCCATTCCACATTGTCTGCCTGGAGCCAGGATAAAGATTATTACAGCTGACTTCATCGCACTTTTTGATCAGACCCTGAATTAGGAAAGATTCCTAAATCAGTCTGTAACAGCAATATTTTTCAAGGTAGAAAACAAATTGTGAAGGTGAAAAATAAAGAGCCAACTGAGGAAAATGGTTGCTAGGATGGGAAAACAAGTCAAATAAAAAAAATCTAGGAAGATCAAACATGAAAGAAAATCAGCTGGAGATGGAAGATTTTCATCTAATAGGAAGATGAATAATTTACTTATTTAGTTTATTTCATATATATACAACATAAGCACGGATTTTGTGATTCTTGTGTGCAAGAAATTATTTTAAACAATTTACAATGATTATTTTTTTCATATTTTGAAACAACTGTTTTACATTAATAATATTCTGAGTCTGAGGCAGGGAGCAGTGTTTGCAAATTTCCTCTTCAGTATATACCCTGTTACTCAGATTCAGAAAAATACAAACATGTAATCTGAGACAGGAAGTACCTCTGAACACAAGTCTGTGAGACTGTATTACCTGAATAGCAGGATTATTCTAGGACTGATCCAAATCATATTAAAGCATATTCTGCCCAACAGCACAGATTTTGTTTTAAGATCCAGTGGCACCATATAGAATGAAATAGGATCAAATGATTTATTGCATAGGTATTTCTCCAACTCTTAGAAAATGTTAAGCATAATAGAAGAGATTTTTTGTAATTAAGATACAAGAAAAATAGCATCTGAGCTACTATTAGTTTATCATTAAACACTGCATGCAGGTAAAGAAGCTATAGGTTGTGAATCGTGAAATTAGTAAGAAAGTTAAGTAAATGCAGTTTTTCAGAAAAAGTTCAGTAAATACAGTGTTTCACAAAAAGATGGTTTTCAGTGAAGCCTGTGATTTTAGAAGGACATCACACTATGGTAGGTATGCTATTTTGCTGGGAGAACCTGTAGAAGATATAAATAGGAGTACAAAGAAAGCTAAGGTATTATGAATATTTTATTAATAAGAGTATAGCAGAAATTTGTTGCTTAGAGAATCTCTTGATTTTAAGTGTAGCAAAAAACGCTTTTGTATCAAGCCATTTCTCTTTGATTTATTTAACTAGTTTTTTTATCAACCATCTAAATGTTATCTAGGTGAGAAGGTAATAATTTAATTACTTTATAGATAGAATCATATGATCAGAGAACTATTCAGGTTGCAAAAAGGCCTTTAAGATCATTGAGCCCAACTGTAAATCTGACACTGTCTAGTCTGTACCACCCCTCCTTCCCCAAATATGCACACTGCAGGCTACTCTCACAGAGTAACACTAAATGGCACTGGATCAGCTCTCTCAAACACCTGCTGGGGTCTCATTCTGATCTGACACGGCTTTCATCCCACAGCTGTCTCCAATTTTCCCCACAACACAAGATATATGGGAAAGAGCAGCACTAGTGAGAAACTAGTGGCATTTGAAGTGTGTGTTATCTCTGCAATTGCTGCTGTTCCTCATTATAATCCGGTGCTATTACTGCAATATGGGCAAGCCACATCACTTTTTTGTCTGTTTTTGGGCAAAAAGTACCTCACTGGGTGTCAGTCCACAGATGTTCTGCTAGAAACCACCATCCGGAATTGTCTATTGTCTCCCTTTGGGCGAAATTTCATTATCTATGAAGTTACCTGTTATTTCTAGCTATGAGAGAAAAAAAAAGTAATTCTAAGATTTTTTCTTGATGTTAGTAGTTTTCAGTACTGAATGATATAATCATATGATTCTATGAATACTCAAAAGAAGTAGAACAAAGCCTATAAGCCTTGAAATTATTATTTATTTATTTATTTATTTTATTTTTCTCCTGTCTCAACCAGCCACTGTCAAAGAAGTTGGAATAGTAGATTTTTTGTTTTCAGTTTACCCTTAACAGCAGTCAATAAAAAGCAATACGTACGTGGAACCCCACTTCTGTCAAAGTACATTGTGTTCTTCTGAATTTGCGTTTACTTTCTTTATATACAGTTCATGTTTCAGAGTAGCCTGTATACTGGAAATTGATATATTTGGCTCTGATTCCAGAAAACATGTAATCTTGACTCAAATGCTAAACCTATTTAAGACGGATTCCTTTAAGTTTAAGTACATGCTTGTGGCCTCTCCATGAACAGATACGGACTTAAATGCATTCCTGAATCAAGGCCAAGGATCCTTTTTTTTTTCCTTGGGCCCACTCTGAAAGATTTCAGTGCAAGAATTCTCTAAAAGTAAATTGCATGTTTGAGTGCATATATATGCAAAAGCACACACCTGCTGACCATGACGACCTTCAAATCAGAATCTTAGATTAAATACTTTGAAACATCTCATTTTTTCATGCTTACAAATTGTTTATTCAGCAGATTCAATTGATAACGATAAGACCATTGACAATATTCCAGATTTGTTCCTAGACTTTCTTTACAGAGCAGCAAGAGAGGAAACACCGATGCTGTTACTTTCACAGTGCAGAAAGCAGGATGTACTACCGTATTCACTGAATTTGGTCTCCTCTTCATGTATCTAAGGCACTTTCAGATCAATATGCAAAACCGCTTTCATAAACACATCTCACGTAATAAGAAAGCATGAGCACACATTTGCTATTCCAGCTAGGTGAATTTGAGCAACCAGTGAAGAAGACAGACAAAGGATTCTGGTGAATATTGTTGTCTTGAATATTTATCCAGTTCTCTGGTTTTGTGATAAATATATTCAGAACACATACTCTGTCCCAACACAGACATATTTTTTTTCTCTGCAGTGATTATCAGCTCAATATCAAAAGTTTAGCCTTTAGACAGATTTATGAAAAATAAATTTATTTTTTTTTTTTCCAAAAATATGATTTAGGTGGGATATATTTTATATATCTATTTCTAGGAGGGAAAAAAGATTAAGAATAAATGAAATGTGAACATATGTAATGTTAGAGTTTCTTAAAACTGGGAAATACAATTTTATTTATTTACCTAACCTCTGGATTAGCCAGATTTCATTTGAAAGTTTTGTTTCTTTTTATGTTTTTATTTAGTGCCTTTTTTTGACGGGGGTTAGGGAGGGGAAGGAAATGGGGGAACAGCGCATGGAATAGCTCAAAGAGGACTTCCACATCTTTCTTTTCACTCCAAAACTATTTTTCTTTTTTTTCTTTCCAAGCATATGTAATTTTAGCGATTCACATGATTCAGTGTAATGGTTATTTATTTGGAAAATTGTAATCAGAGACTTAAAACATAGCAGAAAATTATTTGGAGCAAGCCAAAGAGCTGAGCTGTGGAGGACACAGGCGGTAGCACCCTATACCCCAGGGAGCCTGGGCATTCAGCTGTACATGCAGTTACGGTGATCCAGGCTAGTGGGGACTGAATATAGATAGTATCTTTTTTCCTTTGTATGAATCTTCATAGCAAACTGAAATTGAAATAGGATCATTTTGAACAGCAGTTCTATCTAAGCCTATGAACCTAGTGAGGAATGCAAGAACACCCATCAACACCATCAGTGTGAGGAAATAATACCTTGGTTGGGAGGTAGAGATAGGAATTGGCCAGCACTGTAAAAATATTCCCTTTTTTTAACTGGCATTTAATAAGCCCTAGTTCAACACTTTGCAGAGGGAGTTGCTCTATCTGGAACAACAAGTTTCATTTTAGGGTTGCATTAGATGAAATTGAAACACATGGTAGAATATTTTGCTATATGTTCCTAATATACCGATCCAGTATTTATACTTTGATAAAATGAATATAAATTTTGCACATTGCATAATGTCATGTGAGACTAAATTATAGAAGATTAATACAGTCATGCCATAAATTTAGTGTTTTGAACAAAATCAATATGATTTGACAAAAAAAATCTTACCTGCACAAGCTTATGTTGTACCATAAATCCCTGTCAAATGACTTGGGAAAAAACAAACCACCGAAAAAACCCCAAAGTAAAACAGTCAGGAGTATAAGGATAATCTGTGTCCTTCTGAAGACAAATGAGACATGATTTGAAGTTCCACTTTTACAGAGTATTTTGATAATGAAAGCAATCAGTTGGGTTTGGTCCCCTGAATATAAACCTTGTTTAATCCAAGCCTATTTAACAAACACAAAGCATGTGTAAACTCTAACATAAACTGTTCCTCTTGAAATAAAGTCACAGATCAAGTAAAGATTTTTTGAATAATCTAGTATGTTTTATGAAAAAAATAGAGGTTACAAAAACCCCTTCCTTTTGTTCCTAGTAGAGAGAAAAAGGAATTGGCCTTGATGTCATAGAAAAATGAATAAATATTTAGAACTTGTCACGACCTTTTATATATCTCTACTGTATTACAGCCTACTGCTCAGCAGAAAAATATGCTTTTCAAGTCTCAGCACAGATTTATTAGGTGCTATAAGATGTGCTCCTCCATTGAAAAGCCAAAAATAGCACATTCATAATGTCACATACTCAAGTGCTTCTGCTGTCTCAGAAGGTCTTTCTTATTGTATCTTGGCAAGTAAAAGATTTACAAGCACAACAGAAATGGCCTTTAAAAATCCCAGGTATTAATGGCCGTTTCCTGATAATAGTTTTATTGCCTTCTATTAAGAACCTCATTACATCAGTCTAATACAATACTACTGTATTATTGCTATAATACAATATGATGAATGAGTGCTACCACTTCTATATTGCATTAACACCATATTAAGTTAATTGAATGCAGTCATAGCTTAGTGTGATGGATGAGATGTACACTACCGTCAGCAATTATGTATGGAAAAGGGAAGTCCATAATTCCTATATTTTCTCACATTTGTTCTGGTGAAGATATATGCAGTTCTAAAAAAATTCTAACACCAGTTGTTTTTGACACTGCTTTGCATTTATTAAAGAGCTCTACAGAAAATAAATGACAAAGTCTTCATATAGAAATAAACAACTGAGCTGATAGGATTTTCTTCATGTTGTTGGTCCGTTTGATCATTATGTTTTGACCAGAACTTGTATTTCTGAACTCAGTTGCTACCAACCTAGGTATTGGTGTTACTGGCTGAAAATAAAAAATGTGGAGTTCTTTTCTTAGCATCATCCCCCTTCATGATTTTTTTTCCACCTCATGGGGAGACAGCATCATACAAAGATACTTAAAGTAAGACAGGAAGACTAATTCATATCCAGAGAAACCAGCAACACGCTTTTCCCAAGTTATAATAGCATTATGTCATACACTATAATGTATTATTGTGCTTTTTAGGTTTATTTTCTTTCCTGATATCTGAAAGTAATGAACATTTTTCATTCTTGGCACTTATAAAGGACAGGGAGGCCATTTGTGCAGTGTGCTAATGATAAACATGTGACAGTGATAAGCTTTAAGACTAAAGGCTAAGGTATCACTGATGAAAAATGTATATTCAGGTGGATGGAGAGGTTACCTTCCACGGCTCTCAGTAATTCATTTAATTCACTACATTGAATGAGCTTCTGTATATTATAGAGAGAAACTTTGTGAAGCTTCAGTAGAACAGGCACTCTTACTAATATCTGTGCTTAATTTTAAAGGCACATCTTCAATAGAAGCATTCATATACTTCAAGATAGTATCCCTTTCACACAGTCTACTGACATTAGAGGCAGAGTAAAAGAAATTACATAAAAAATAGACAATCGTTCACATGAAGGTACAATTTATTAATTATATTTGATTTTTTTTACACTGGAATTAAGAATTTGCTCAAAAACAAGATTTCAAAATTGAACAATGAAGTACGTGTAGAATCTAAACCTCAATAAGTTTATATCCTTGAGAATGTAAATCCATTCTGTAAAAGTTATCTAAGAAACCATCTTATCAATCATCTGGTTAAAAGTAGCAGATTAAGAAATAACAATAGGAATAAGTATTTATATATTGAAAAAATAGCAAGCCTTTCAAACACTTTGACTTGATTCAGCCTGAAATTTGGTATTTGCTCAGTGTCCAGCATCAGCTATAAATACTTTCAAAAGTATAAAGATTTAAGACCATACTTAGTTGTTTTGTTGAATAAACACGTTTTCAATTATTTGACGTAAAGCATTTCATTACATAATTTGGAGTCATTAAAAAAAAGTGAGAATGACTGGCTACTCATGCATAATGAATAAATTCACAGAAGTTATGTATATTCTAAATGAGGAAAAACTTTCAAATGTACCAACTAAATGACTCATTATGGAGTGTGCTTTCCACTGTTATCTGAAGGAAGAAAAGTTGTCACATGAGATTTTGGTATTTCCAAGAATGGAAAAAGGAACTTTTTAAAAATACATAGTGTATTGGTTTTACTACTAAAATAACTTCGAGATTTTATACTCAAATAGAACATAACAATGTTTAGATTATATGCAAGACAGGAACTGCTAAGCATTCAAAGTGTAGCCTCAAAGAGAATAATCTGAATTCATTTCACAAAATGCTATTTTGTTATCATGATACATTCCCCCTATCATAAAACGTGTTCTCCCATTGATTTTATGTAGCTAGTATTTGCTCTTATATGACTACGAATGGAGAATTATTGCAAATCATAAAGAAAGTTGTTTAACCATGATTATTTAGTGAGAAGAACTAGTGGATAGCAAATACCAAAAGATACAAATTATTTTTGTGAGGATTAGACCTTTCCTGGAAGCAATATGAGTTGGAGGCACAGTTCTGATCCCAGCACTGCATTCGATTTCAGGGTTGCTTTTCTGAAAAGTGCATTGAAAGGCAGGTTGAAAAAAAGCCAAACAATACAACAAAGAAATTCCTACCAGAACAAAACACTTTGTGTAATACACTGTCCTCCCTTTGGAGAGAGATGAAGAATAAGGATGCATTGAAAATTTGGAAAATATCAGACATTTCAGTAAATGCGCTACTGAGAAGCAATTACATGGAAGATTTAAGAATATGTATAGTGAACCAGGGTAGTAATGCAGCCATGACATTATATTTCAGGCTGTACCAGTTCACTGAAACCTGCAGACCTCCACCTCCAACCATACTTATCTTCCTAAGACATCTTGTGCTCTTTTAAATCTCAAACTGTCAATTTTTTTCAGTGACAAGATAAACATAGTCAAGTAAGCAGTATGGGAAATAAATGTCCTCTAAATTTATAATACTAGAACTTAAAGACTAATGTCAGCACCACAAAAACTGTCAGAAACAACCTGTGACTGTATTTCCTGCTGATAAATTTAGCCTTGGAGTGGCCTATCGTATTTCTAGGCACTTTTTGACAGCAGGTAAAAAGGCAATAAAAGTATTCTAACAAATATGAGCAGATTTTTTTAAAATCAGTATTTTATGTAGAAATAAAACATAGATTAGAAGGATTAGAGAAGGATGAACAGTTTCAGTCACACATGTAGCCTGTGAGCTTTTTTTGAAACCATGGTAAAACTTTTTCTTGCCTGGATCTCATGACCTGTGTCTAATTATTAACCTGATTCTGTTCAGTGTAGATTCACAGTGCAAGCTTTGGAGGTTAGCACCTCCAGTATCAGTACCTGATGTTAAAATAATTTTTTACACATTTTTGAGTTGGCAGAAATTATATTGCATGGAAATACTACCAACTAGACCATAGCATAATTTATTGCTATTTTTAAACCTAGTCCTAGTAGATTTAACTAGCCTTTCTGTTTTAAATCAGCAAATAATTCAAGTCAGAATATGATTTAGGTCCTTTCCAGTATTCACAAAGGATCTTATTTCCCATTCGGAAATGTTTAACAAAGTTTTCTGAGCAATGACTCTGATAGACCATGACGTGTTACAGACAAGACTGAAGTAATTTTACCTTACTTTTTTTTTATCAAGGTACTAATATTTAACTAGCACATAATTTTTTGAAGGCCTGACTTATGAGTCTATGGATATTTAGAGATTTTGGAAAAAGAGCACTCAAATTTCTCGGAGTGTCCGACAATATTGAGGGCTTCAATAACAACATATTTTTGGAAAAATCTCTTTCTTCAGTACAAAGTATCAGAAAGATGCCCACACTGGGGAATGCTCGTGTGTTTGGAGACAAACTTTCAAAAATATGATTTACATGTTCCTTAACTATAGTCATATTAGTGATATAGAGTACTGTGTGAATCTTTCACAACAGTTGTACACTTCAATAATGGCAATGCTTGAAACCTATGGTAATGTCCAGATATATTACAAGACTATTGCTACAGCTGAATCAAAAGCATTGTGAATCTCAAGGGGCGCAGGAAATTTGTAGGTCAGAAAAGAAGTGGTTCCAGTTAGCTTATCTGTATTAGTTTCCAGTTTCAGAGGGACCTGTTCTGACATACATAGCCTTCTAAGACAAGGATGGATCTATCATCCATTTAGTAACCTCCCAGTGAGAAAATAAAGTGTAAAACTGACTTGGAGATAAACTGCTATGGGTAGTGACCATCTTGTCACTTCTGCTAGCATATGTACATGTGCTTCATGAACACATATCTTGCTCATTCAGGTGTGTTAAAATTCAGAGAGTATTTCACTTGCTATCACGCACAAATTATTAGCATCTTTCAGAACCGGCAGTGGAGGAGTCATACAATGCTTTCAAATGCAATGTGACTGTAGAGAATTCACAAGGTGAGACCTTATCACAAACACTCTTTTAAGTCCCAACATTATCGATCAACAGTTTGGTCAGGGCACTGAATAGAAAACATGCTTTTCTTTGTTTCTTTACCTCTATTGATGAAAAAAAAACCTTAAAGGAATTTTGTTTGAACACTCGAAAGGCTTTTTTCTTTTTTTCATTTTATGTCAATCTGCACCAAAATTTCTATATCACTCTTTCCAATGCTGAGTTAATTTTTTTTTAAAAGCACTTGCATCCTTAAGTTTTAAAATTTTGCTTTATTTAAGATAAAGAACATGAAGGCTAAGATCTACTTCAACATTCTGTACAAATACTTAGGAGTGCAGGAAAATATTAAAAGCATGTCCTTCAACCACACAACTTTCATAAGAATGGTATTCTAAAAAATTATATTACAGTGTCTACAAGATTCATTTGTTCTCACTAAGAAACATGCCAGTTGTCTTTCTGGCAGCATATGCCAAATTAAATGAAGGTAGTTTAAAGATAAATAATTTTTACTCCTTTACACCAGTTTTGCGTCTTGCATTAAGGGCAGCTCATTCTGAAAATGAGTAGGTGGCTTTGCTGCTGCCTTTTGCCTCTAAAGACTTGATGCGATGATGCAGCTGTAAAATTTGCTAAATGTTTTCCAGAAGCTGTATCTGTAGAGATGTGAAGGGATGTTTTAGATGTCCTGAATGCCATTGTATGAGCTCTTCTCTGGAGAACACTTCCCTCTTTGAGGGTTGTGTGAGTTACACTGTGAAAGGCAGTGCAGCTTCCCTCCTCTTGGAATATAGTTGTGACTGAATTCAGATAAAGTTTTTGCTGTATTCAGCTTTCACTGACTTACCCAGTGTAATTCAATTCCTGATCAAGCCATGACATTTTGTTGTTGAAAATGCAGGAAAAATATCTTTTAAAACTCTTTAATTGAATAAATGTCTCTTTGGAATATTGTCAGTATTAATATGCATTTTGAACTATTCTCTGGCATTTAAACCCATTTGACTTACTCTCATTCCTCTGGTGAAGTTCTTTTCAATCTGAAACATACTTGATGAGGTGTTTTTTTTCAGTGAAATCCTGTGTACAGAGTTAATTGCCAGTAACAGGTATATTTAAAGACCACAGATGACACATGGAAAACTTCAAAAAACATTTCATGTAGAGTTATGTAGAATATATACAGTGCACTTTGTGCAATTCTCTTCCCTCTTTTATTAAGAAGAGCATTTGCATGTAAACAAAGTGTACTCATCTGCTTCTGTTGCTTATTTCTCACTTTAGGATATAATCTTCAGTTTGAAGCCTTATGATTATATTTTCTTCCTTAGATGTGTTTATTATGGCACAAAGGTAGGTTTATATCTTCAAGCTGAGAATAAGAAAAAAGAACAGATGAACTCTTAAACATCACAGATCCTGTTGATAGATGGATGTGCCTAGTGGAAAAGGACAAGAGAGAAGAAACACAGAGACTGACACAAAAAGAAAATAATTTCAAGCCATACTTGTTTTCCAATATTTTCAAGGAAAAGCCAACAAGTTATCAAAATACAGAGATACAACATGTATGATACATGTGAATGGTCAACATAAAATCGTATGTAAATGATATAAATGTATCATTGATTTTATAATTAATTTCAAATGATCCTTAAAATGTATTTTAATTATTTGTAGAAAACATCTTTTTACCTAACACTTGAAGGCATTGTTTTAGGGGGTCTAACTGACTCTCCAAAAATACCCTCTGAGATAAGCAAGATGAAACAAAATGAAAAATGAACAAAAAACTCTTCTAAGAGATAGATAAATAATATGATTACTCAACATGGAATTTCATCAAGGGATCTTGACTGACACTCTTTACTTAAAAGGACTAAATCTCAATTCATGGGTTTAGAAAAATAATTATACTACTAAATTATAAGAAACCAACCACATAATAGTATATAAAACATACCATACACATTTGATTACATTCTTTGTTCTGCTTTTGGGAAACAGTTATCACTTTAAGGTTTCATGCTAAACTGTTCCCTCTAGAAAATGACATTATATGGACTGTAATATTATATGGACATTTTCTTTTCCACCATAGCCTGATTTTTTTCATTCTGATTGTTATATTGATTTTTCCGTCTTTTCAAAGCCAGTCTTAATTAGCCACTGTTACTAGACAAAAACAATTTTGTCATCCATCTGGAACTCTTACATTCCACATTTTTCCTGTAAAAAGTTCCTGTAGGAATATAACCAGAATCATGTTCTTTCTGCCGTCTGCATTTGGCATCTCTGGAAAAGAGAAGATCCACTCTTTTTTTCTTTTCTTCTTTTATCCTCATAAGAAAGTGGATACAAAGACTTAAATGAGTTGGGATACTCAGGTGCCATTCACAGTACTGAGGAAAAGGTCAAGATGTTCTTGACACTGATATTCTTAAGTCCTGTACATAAGCTGCTGGGACACTGTTCTACTTAGTGGTAAGTAAACTTTCTGTTGTCATTTGGTACAGGGATAGAGAATGAGATCTCAGAGCTTTAAGAAAACTTATTACTATTTTATATTGTATAGAGCAATATCTTTTTATTTGTTGGATCCATTCTACATTGAAATGTAAGACTTCTTATATGTTAACTCATTCAAAGAAAGTAAATAAAAATATGTCCATAATCTAGGCCTTAGGACCTTATCCTTCTGACACTAAATATTTAGTTATCTTTTAGAAAGTGATGTACTTTTATCAAAAATCAATAGAAGTAAGGGACCTGCTGCCACATTCAATAGAATGACTTCATGGGTTTATTACCCCTCTACTTAGATAGAAAGAAACACTTTTCTGATTCCCTGAACTCACAACTTTTTTTTTCTAATTCTAACATTTTCTTTATTTTCTTTATTTAGGAAAAAAATATTGTTGTGGTTATTAAAAACAAGTTATGATAATAATAGCAATTATCTAGTGTTGCTAAAACAATAATTTGATTTAATGGGACTGAACTCAAATATCTTTATATCAAAGGGAGTGAAAGGTTTATGATCTAATCCTTAATGAGTCTTTTGAAGTATATTTATTGTAAAATGATTTAATTTCACAGTCTTGTACTTGGGAGAATCTAACGGTACAACTTATCAAGAACCACTACAGAGCTTGGAATCTTATCCATGAGCAGATCTGCACTGTTAAATTTTAACACTTAGAAAGAAAATTGCATCTATATTATGCATTTTATACAAGTAGAAATAAAAGTGAAATGTTCTTTTGGAACATTATTCAATGTAATATATTTTTATGAAAGCTAGTTTCAATTTTAATTAGGTTGTAGCCCCTTGAGATCTGAAAGATCAAAAGAACAAAAAGTCAAACTCAGAAAAAGATGTTTTGGTTTTAATTAAAATATAATGATACCCTTAATGCTTCTTGATTCTTTTCATAGTCAAAGATTAACAATAACAGATTAGGAAATAGTAAAGTTTTTTGGGTTTTTCTTTTTGTCCTGGATGTCATACTAGAAATGGAAAACCATTTTGAATATGAGAGCAGTTATTTTGTATGAAAGGTAAGTTGCATGCCATTGATAATGCAAACATTTTAGACCTTTCTGTTAAAATATAATTAGCATTCTGTACAAAAAAAAAAATAAAATTGAATTACCTCTTCAGAAAAGAGGAAAATTTCTAAAGGTAAGGCAGTGGATGTTTTTTTTAAAAGTAGGTGGGTTATTACATACCTTTTCAAAGCAATCTCTTTACTAGTGCAGGAACAATTTTACTGTTTTTTATGGATGGAGGGTGAAGGCCAGTGGACCCAAACTGATTCACTGGAGCTAGTAGGTACTGCTGAAGTTAAATAAACAGACAAACAATCCTCCAGTAAATAAATGTACTGGGTACTTGTCATCTGTGTTTCCAAGGATGACATTTAAATTTCTGGCATCAAGAGAATTCATATACTCTGGAAGTACCTACAGACTGGTTTATAAAGAGTTTTGCTTGTCTCCCAGTATTTTGCAGGTAGGGGCATGTCAAATTGCACTTAAATGTGGAGTCATTGTTTTTCAGCCCAGGGCCTGTATATCTCTCTTAAAGTGAAGAAGGGTGTTCCACAGTCTTTGTGCTGAGCTTAGCAACCAGCCTCCAGCAAGAAAGTAAAAACAATGACTGACTCCTGTGTTAAATGATACAGATATTATGCAGTTCTAAACTGTGTGACAAGCTAAAGATCATTACAGATGTTATCTGTTTTATTTATTTATTTGTGTATTATATTCCTTTTAACACAATGTGACTGGTTATCAGAAAGTAAGAAGAAAAACGTGTATGCTGGCCTTGTCCTTGTTATTAGCCTCTGGGTTACCCTTTTATTTCTGTTCTATAGGTTTTGGTTACTTTGTTTTCTCTGTTTTTAAAATATTTTGCTCTAGTTTTTTGCTCAAATCCAAACTAACTTTGGTGCTTAAGTGGCCTGTTGATTTATATTCACTAAAAGGAAAAAATCTATCCAGTCAGCTCACAAAGCTCTAAGGATTTTGGAGCACTGACACTGTATGCTGAGACACAATTTCCTAATCTATGCATCCTTCCAGCTTTGTGTGGTGATGCTGATTAATTTTTTTATAATACACTGAATAGACTGACAGATATTTAAGATTTGCTTACTAAATTACTAAAAGAAAACTACCAAATATTAAAAACAACAACAAAAGTTAATGAAAATAGCGAGGAAAAAAGCATTGCCATATATGAAACATTCTTTTTTTTAAAGAAATAAATAGAATCATAGCACTCCACCATCCAGGGAAAAGAACAGTGAAAATTAAGGTTGTAGAAAATGCGAAACACATGGGAAAAAGAACAACACTTCAAAATTATATATGTTTTTGTCATATGTAAAAAGTACTACTAATTAGATTTTTCTCATCTAATAGTGTACACTTTTCTCACCATTTTCAAAACAATGTGTTTTGTATAGACTATAGTTCAGTACAGGATAGATGCATTTATATATCTAATCCATCTATTCTAGCATTCTACATTTCAATTGATTTCTAAGATAATGAACACATGCCTCCAAATTGTGCTGGCACTCATCTCACAAATTGCTATCTTAGTGCTAGCTACCGTCACTGGCTTTGGAAATCTTACTTAGCAAACTTTAATTTTTGCCACTTTCATTGACTGTGTTGATAGCCTCACTCATTTGGTGAGTTCTACCAGAAGAATATCCTCCACTGTATGCTCTAAACTGGAAGAAGACTTGCAAAGAAAAAACTGTAGGGTGAAGAACAGAGATAGATGTATGTCTGTGTTAAAAAAAAATATCAGGAGAAAAAAATTGCAGTGTTAGAGTTTAATATTATTAAAAATAATAACATAACGCCATTATTTAAAATATTACACAGTAATACATCTATATGCATCATCTATGATTGTTTCAAATTAATATTACATTTTCCCCCCTCTTTTCTATTAATTAAACCATAATATGGGAGAAAAACATTTGCCAAATGGATATGAAAGGTTATCTTTACAAGTCATTCTAATATTAAGATTTTGGTTCTAAATTATAACATGCTATGAGGTGTTGAAAGTCTAAGGCAAAACTATTTCCTATGAGTAACACAACAAATCCTGTACTTCCACCCACAGAGGCATCAACACAGGGTTTTCAGCCAAAGGCTTGTAAATACAGAACATATTTTTCGTGACTGAATTGTGTCTGACTGAGCCAAAATCCGATATCTTCCAGGAACTCAGTAATTCCTTTCCAAATAACGTGGAACCTTTTTTTTTTCTTTCTTTAATAGTTACACTGACAAAGAGTTAACTAAGTCTTGTGACTTTTTTTAGTGCAGAAGAATTCCTCACACATGAATAGGGAACCTAGATGTTACAGTGTTTAATTAATCACTACAGTTGTTTATTGCTCACAACTGACAGAAACTTCAGACAAAAGAAAGTCTAGAATCTGTTTTTTGGCTGGGTCATGATGCCTCCCATGAGACGTAGCAGTAGGTACTGTGTCTTTGTCTTTTCTGAGAGATATATTTTCTTATGTATACATCACCTGTAGTTTTCTTTCCAAAAATCTTTCCCTCTTAATTGTCTTAATTCATACACATTACTGAAATTTTTTTAAAAATTAAAAATCAATTTAAGTGATTAGTAATCAACAACGCTTTAGTTTTCAAAGAACACTGCTATTGACAATTACATAATTTTCTGAAATACTCTTGATAGACTTCTGAGCTTTGCAGTGACATTTGTATGTGTATTTTTTGCATTATTCTTTAGAATGTATATGAATGCAAGATATATTTGTAGATCTGTAGCCCAGTAACATAACATTACAGACCTCAGAGCATTTTCTTAATACTGGACTCTGTGTGCTCTCAATAAAAAGAACTAATGAAATAAACAAACAAGTAAACAAACAAATCATATTGACAAAATGTTACTTATGATTGCAAATATATATAAGAAGCACATAGTTTATTTTTTCTTTGAAAATATGAAATAGAAAATACTCATTAAATCTAGAATAGGTGTTCTTGTTTTTAGAGGAAAAATTATAATATTTAATTAATGTTTAAAAATACCAGAGTTTTCAATAAGATATTTGGTAGGATATTTGTGAATAATGCTTTCCTATAGGAGACTTTTTGAAGTATCTGTTGAATCTTGGATGGTGAAAAATGTTTTTTTAAATTTTCATATATGTACATGCTTATACTTATTTTCAGTAGAAAAGAGAAATTTTAATCAGATAAAAATAAATTGTTCATTCAGGCATTTTGATAAAGAAATATAAAGCTGAAACTAGTTATGTATCATGAATAAATAAAGACTGCTAAGAGCTGGGAAGTAGAAACTCAAAACCAAGCACAGTTCTGTAATAATATATATTATATTAAGAATAGATAAGCCAGTTTGAAGAAGTAATATTTTAATCCTAAGTTCCTAATGGTAAGTCATATATTCCTTATTCAGAGCTGAAAATGTTTTGAAGATTCTTGATACTATATGAATTACACTCATAAATGGAATTCAAGTTTTCATTATTACTGTATGTACTATAAAAAAAAAAAGCTTCTTTTCCAAGTAGTTTAACTTAAATCAGGGTATTGTATTATATTCAGCATTATTTTCCACTTTGGTTAATACAGTGCTATTAAACAGTTCATTTCATTCTGTCTCTTAATTCATATAAAGTATTATACTTCAGCCTGTCTGTTCTAATGTCTGTCTTTTAAAAGGGGAGAGGAGTGGAGTCTTCCACAACACAAAAGAACCAGGGCCTGTTGAATTATCGGGAAACAACAGGGAAACACCTGTGATACTCCACAAAGGAATCAGGGCATGTTCCTCTAGTAAGTTGCCATGGTTGAAGGCCCAGCTGGGCAACCAGAAAGCTGTGATCTTATCACCAGCACTGAAAAATGGTGGGACAAATCTATGGTGAGTTGACTTAGGCTGGCCATCCGGTGCCCACCAAGTCTTTCTATTATTCCCTCTCCACCAACAGGACAGAAAGAGTAAAGCTTACAGGGTGAGATAAGGAGAGGGACATCACTCAACAGTTACCAGCACAGGCAAAATAACTGGACTTTGGGAAATTAATTTCATTTATTACCAATTAAAGAGAGCACGATAATGAGGAATACAAGCTAATCTAAAACGCCCTTCCACCCATACCCTCCTTCTTTCTGGGCTTAATTTTATTCCTGAATTCTCTACCTCTTCCTCCACAGTGGAGCAAGTGAATGGGGGCTGTGGTATAAATTATCACGTGTCTCTGCTGCTACTTCTTCCTCAGGGGGAGGACATCTCAAATTCTTCCGTCGCTTCACCGTGGATCCCTTCCATAGGGCGCAGTACTTGAGGAAAAGACTGCTCCAGCATGGGTTTCCCACAGGGTCATAAGTCCTTCCAGTAAAGCTCCTCCAGCACTGACTTCTTTCTCCACAGGGTCATAGGTCCTGTTGGGAGCCTTACCCAGTGTGGGCTTCCCCAGAGAAGCCACACTCCAGCATGGGCTTCTTGACCAGAGCCGGTGTGGATGACTCATTATTGAAAGGTTCAAGGCCAGGTTGGATGGAGCTTTGAGCAACATGGGCTAGGGCAAGGTGCATCTACGCATGCCAGGGGGGTTGGAAGCAGACAATCTGTAAAGATTCCTTTTAATCCAAACTACTCTATGATTCTGTGATACAGCTATTCCATGTCATTTTATAAAGAAAAAAAAAAAAAACCAAACAACAAAAGCTAAACCCCAGCACTAAAGCAGGTGACTCTTCATTCTCAGTAGTAACAAGGAGATACTTCCTGCTTCACAGGAATGTTGCAAATAAAATAGTTAGCTTTATATAAGAAACAAAAAGTAGTGTAACTACATAGCGTGCTTTGACAGCTAAAATTGATGTTCACATGTAGCAGAGGGATTTGTACTGAATTACGTCAAGTTTAAAACAATCCACATGACAACAGCTTTTCCAAGAAGGCCTAATCTTCTAAGAAAATTCAAAACAGCTTGTGAATTCTTCACTGTTTTTCTCCTCTAGCTTAATTGTGTTCATATTTGTGCATTTGTGTACGATGCTTTGTCAATTCATAATTTCCATGTTAGAGTGTTTTGATCCGTAAGTGATAAATCTGCCTTAAATGGGAGTAAAGGGGTAAGTTTGAGAAGAGCATACTTATGTTCAGAGAGGTAAGGCTGCATTGAAAATGCAAACTTCCTTTTGAAACTCAAGCTCTGCAAATCCAAAGATTTTCTCCCATTCCATTCTTTACTCGTGAACAGCAAATGCTATAACCGGTTATTAGTACAGTTGACTGCTTTCAAGTTGTCTGATAACATTCAGTTATTTCCCTCATGTAAATTTGGATGGGACTACAGGGAGATGAGTGAACAGTGCTAATATGGGAGCATGAGGATTTTCCTTTAGGGCTTTATCAGAGTCTGATACATTCTGACCAAGCTCTTTTAGATGATCTACATGTGGGAGAGGTGCTTATTATGGAATTTTAATTTCTTATGCTATACTGAATTTTAATTTAGTGAGGGATACAACTGTATAGGTAAATAGCAGGACAGATACCAATTACACTTATGAGAATATGACAGATGTAATTCATAGTAGAATCACAATATAAATGCAATGCTCATTGCCAGTCTCTACAGTATAAAAGATTATTTCACTATACAGATAAAGGCGGTTGATCCACTTGACTGATGTGGTTTGTTGCCAAATGCGCTCAGCTGATGTGGTTGGCTGGTTCAGTCAGGTTATGTAGCCATTTATCCAGGCCAAGGGCCACCATTCAGTCCCCTTCATGCTGAGATAAATTCTGCTTTCTTCGCAACAGCCATGGTCAGTCGCTGCATATATTTTTCCCCGAGCCTCATGAATGAGCCTTCTGTGTCAGTCTTCTTAGAGCCTTCTTCCATTTTAGGGTTTCAGTAAAGACTGAGAGTAAATTGGTGGCTGAAAAGATTTGGATACAATAGATCTACGTGATTATCATTCATTTGGACTTGAAATTTCCACTTAATTAAACATGCATATTAATAAGCATAAATAAATAAAAACTAGCATTTAAAATGTCCAGAGACATCCATCTGAAAACCTTATATACAAAAAATGAGAAATATTTTCAAAATTAAATGCTGCTTTTATCACCTTCCTGTTTAAAACTCCTCTTTGCTAGCAAATTTGAATACCTATTTAGCAATGTAAACTCAAGACTAGTCAGAAATGTTTCTCCAGAGATGTGAAACAGAACCATGTCAGCAGAGAAGCTAATGTTCTCACCTGATTTTAGGTAAGAAGGAGGTTAGAATTCAATGAAAAGAACTTACAGTGAAAAATTTCTTTGACATTTCAAATGGTTAGATTGAATTTAAATTTTTGAGCACTATTTTGCATTTCCAAAGAATAGTGTGACATAATAATTACACAAATGATATATGATGCACTACGTTAGATGAGAAAAATGACAAACTCGTGTTTTCTAAAAAAGGTGTAATTTTATTTTTAAGGGACAAAGCCCATATAGAAGAAAAAAGAATAAATATTTCCTTTATGATTTTTGGACTAAGGTTCATACAGTAGCAGTGAACCTGTACTGTCAAGGCTAATCATTCAGCATAGGAAATAACTAATTTCACACAGAAAATATAGTCCTGTCCAAAAATGCAGTGAAGTAGTTGTACATAACAGAATGCAATTTTGGAGAAAAAAAAAAAGGCAGGAAAAAAAAGTGAGACTTTGGAAAAGGTCATCCCTCAGGAGATTTAAGATGCTGCAGCCAAACAAAATATTTATTGCACAAGACAAATAGGAAATTGGGTTTTAGCATCATAGGGACTAAATGACACTACTTGAAGAGAAAGTCATAATAAAATCCAGTTTTGGAAGCTACATCCAAAGAAAATGAAATTAAAAATTCTGCAACTATTTTTGGAAGGGCTTGATAGAGCAGTCCAGGAGAGGTTTGTTTCATCTAAACAAACTAACAAACAAAAAAACCCCAATCAAACAAAACAAAATAAAACCAGCTATGCAGAGATGTACCAGACCATTTAATTCCACTAAAAGAACTGTGTATAGTGGGTCATCTTCCTGGGCAACTGCTTTAGCCATCAATTAAAGCACAGTAAAACCAGAATAAAATGTTTGGTTTATTAAATTCAATTAGTTGCTTTTTGGAATATATATTAAAATAAAACATGAGTTATTAGCTCAAATATATTTCTGCATATTTGAAATTATGCACTTGTAGTCATACTGAGAGAATAAGGGTAACCAAATAAATGACTGATTTCAAACTGTTTTTAAAAATTCACTTTTAATGGTAGCGCTGACAGAATGAGTCAATTCAGTTTTTTCTAGTCTTGCACTCTATTTAAGACAGCAAAAAATAATGGATATTCAGGAATCTGAAAATGGAATAAAAGTCATAACTCCTCCTCAGAATAACTTCCTAAACTTCAGAAATTTTTTGCTCAGTCACTTCTGTTCTTAGTTGCCTCAAACAGATTTTTCTTCAGGTCACATGTACAGTTAGGCATATTTTGTAGTAGAAAATAAGATGCATAATGTAAAATCACAGTAGCAAATCAAACTGTCTATACAAATATCAGTGTTGCATAAGCTGTATTTTAGGCATGAATCTTTCAATAATTTGCTTTAAATGGGAATTATCATGTTATCTTGTCTATTTAGTTCTAAGCTTTTTTTTGTCTTGAGTTCAAATGCTTGTATTTCCAATAGACAGAAATATCATTACTATTGATGTATAATAGAATTAGAATAGTTCCTTCAAAAAGTCTTGAATTTTTGTATGTAACACTGACAAAAAAATCAAAGTCTCTGTTAGACTTGTGACTTTTGACACTTCCGTCTTTTCAGAACTCCTCATAAAAGGTCTTTTTCATTGCCCCTATATTTTATAATATCAGTTTAAGGATTTCTTACCTTTTTCTTCCCCCCTGCATGAAACTAGCTCACAACTTGCTATTGTCATAGTTTAGTTATCCCACAAGTTCATCAGGAATTTCTAACATCCACTCCTCCCAGTGTGAATACCCTTGCTATTGCAGATGACAAGGAAACCAAGGGAGATTTCTCCAGGTCTTGCTGGAAGGATGAGGTTGCAAAGAAGACCAAAACACTGAAATCGCACTCATATTCTCAGTAGCACTCAATATATTCTCATATTGTCTTGTAACTTTACGGCTATAGGAAAGATTGCAAAAGTTTTATCAGGGTTTCATTTAGACATCCTGAAGAATATGTGTCTGGGAGACAATGCTTCCCAAAAGCAATCATGAATTTATTGCCTCAATACTAAACCAAAGTACAATTAACAGTAAACGAAGCAAAAAAAGGGGGAAAAAAAAAAAGAAGAGGAATGTAAAAGTACCATAAGTGTGAACATGAAAGATGTCCTACTATCTATTTTTGAAAATCAATAATCTATTAAGTAGGTACAGTACTCTGAACTACCCTTGTGACTTTCGATTCCTCAGAAGAGCTAAAAATTGATTTAATGCATAGCTTCTAATTGCAGCTATAGATTGCTTTTGAAATCTATATAGCTCACCTTCTTTTCTTCTGTGTTTTCAATTTTACTTGCCATTTGTTCTGTTTTATTCTCCTTTGTTCTACGAAGATGAACACTTTTCAATTTTCTATGCATAAGTCATTACCCCTTATTGTTGCTTAGTGGGTCCTTTGGCATCCCTAGCTTAAACTGAGTAATTAAAAGAGCTCAGAAAATCCTTAGCCTGAGCTTTCCACAAAGCAGAAAAGTGAATTGTTCCCCCAGTGGCTGCTGTTGAAAGGAAAGAAGGAAATTGAGGAAACAGGATGATTAAACTTTACACCACTACCTCATATTTTATTCAGTGCGATCAGAGACTACTTAGCTAGTTCACCACCATGGGGAAATTTTTCATGTTGATTGATAGCAGTAGCTCCCACTTTTAACATGAGGAATTAAGATTTAAAATATGTGATAATTTTAAAGTATTTCAATGTAAAAAATTGTTCAACTAATCACCTTTCATTTCAATGCAATCTACTATTTAAATTAATGTGCTGAAGCAGAAAGTGACTGACCACAATTTAAATGAACAGCGACCCCCAAAAGCTAAATATTAGGTAGTCCAACACCTGCTGCTATTCTAAGTTATAAAGTTGTTCTTTAAACCCCTTCATGTACGAGTAAGTGAATCATCCTATTTTCTTGTCAATAATTCTATTTATTGAAAAAAAAAAATCAAAACAACATAATCCAGACAACAAGGGAAGACGAGGCTATGTTTGCCTGTCTTTTGTTTTCATTATAAGAACTAAGTAATAATACTGTGGCAAACCGTATTTCTTACTAATTTATGCTCTGAAAGGCAGAGACAGCATAGAGATTTTCATCAGGTCCCTTGGACATGATATTCATCTGTTTAGAAAGTAAATTTAAAAAACAGGTTAATTCTGGGCTCAGCTCAGTGGGACTGCACATCCGCACATAGTTAAGTGACTGTATATATTCCATGAATGTGCAACAAATTTCACACTATAGCATATTTCATGGCGTAAAACAGCATAAATCAGATCCCTAAATAATCCACTGAGTTTTATGAAGAATTAGTAAATTTTATGTATATATGATTTTTCATTTTATCATACTCGGTTCCTGGTATTCTATGAATTTTATTAGATGCACTACTTTAGTAGCTAACGTAAATTATTGTACAGCTTTCTCTTGCAAGATGGCTTTATAGAGCGGTGTTAATACATGCCCTTCCTCAGCTGTTTTGGAGGGCTATAACAGTAGTGAAACCTTTTACTAAACTTAATAAAATGTCAAGATATATTAGTTATTTGAACCTGAAAGAATTTTTTTTATTATAAGAAAATAAGTTATTATAAGAAAATTTGTTTACTTTACAGGGTGGGATATTGTGTCCATTACGAAGTGCACTGAAATAAATATTTTTGTCCTGATACCTATCAACGACAAATTACAAAGTTCAATTAACATTTCATAGCGCAATTTCTAAATGACAATAAAAAATTCCATTTTGTACACACATTTTAACAGAGGATTCTTGTGTGAATACTTCTCAAGTTTAGTCTAAAACTAATGAAAATTTTAAATCTCTGGATATTTTTAATACTTAAAATAGATTGTATTGCCTCTGAACTGCATTGACTTGCTATGTATTACAGGGTAATTTCTGTCTCTAGGCTTTATATCGTGGTATTAATACATGTACAGTGTTACTTTTATTGTAGAATAGATACTACTTAACTCAGGAAGAGTTGGTAAAAAATTAGTTCAGAAGGAATGAAATTTTCAAAGGATGCTAAAAGTCTTAATACTCAGGCTTGCTGAAGTCCAGCAAGAGTTGGAAATCCACCTCCCATTATCTTATCTGCTTGTATTTGTGCTACCTGGCAGCTCACTGCCAGGGTACCACATCCAGACATGGGTCAAAAGTCAGATATCTCAGCCCCACACCACAATAAGACCCAAAGACAGAGTAGTCCTTGTCCTCCCCTCACCCACCAGCACCCATGTCTTTGTTTTCAAGAAAATAGTCACTGTCAAATGTTTTGAACAGGTACCAGTTTTTCTAATTGCCAGGAGTCATCTCAGAATCACATTATGTGTCAACAGACATATCTGACTGCAGACTGAAAGTATCAGTTTCTAAGAAACTTCATATTTTCCCCTTTTTTCCGTGAGAGGTAAACTGAAGCTGGGGCATCTTGTTTATCCCAGTTAGGAAGAACAAATGATGCTGTGCCTAATATAATTTCTAAAATTCTCTTTATTTATCAAAAATACGTATATATCTTTTCATATCTGAGTGCGGACTGCAATCTTCAATTAAGAACAACAATTGTTTCCAAACCTCTCATATCTCATGTTCTTACAGGAAGGTTGATGAGGCTTTATGAGGTGCTTTGTCTCCTTGTTTTCACTTGCACACACCTCCTCTACAGAAATATATAGCTGAATGTGCTCTGGACAGAGAGTTCAAGTTTCTGAACAGTCTTATATTTGCTTTCATATTGAATGGATATATGAGTACATAAATCTGAAACAAAAGAAGAATAAAGTTTTGAAAGAACTTCAATCTAGTGACCATGGTAGAGTTATTTATTGCAGTCTACAGCATAATGAATGTTTACTGGAATTGAGATAATAAGTAAATAATAAAGTAGTATAACCCAGCGTATATAATCCCAAGACAATGTCCATTTACTTGCACCAACCCAGTCTCTGAGGTACATAGCATGCATTATTAAATCCTGAACAAATATGTACTAGATTAATATCTGAAATTAGTTGCATCTGTTAAGGTAATGTTTTGCCATATTTCATTTTCTCTGTAATTTTATTGTACATATAGTATGAACTCTAGAGTGAGAAACTATAAAACTAAAAATTGTATTAAATATATATTTCATTGCATATGAATCTAAACTGTATTTTAATTTAATGCAACAATCCTAAACACATTCATGCTATGTGCTTCAAAACTTGGAATGGCAAACTGCTTGTCTTCTGCTAAGCTCTCTTGAAAAAACACAGCAGAAATATTTCAGAAAGTAATTATATGGTATTTTTAACTGTTCAATATAGAATATGATGGACCGTACGTAATTATCCTGTAATAGGTGCACTTGACAGTCTCATTCTGAACCAAACTTTGATTTTCCAAACCAGGCTTCTATGTCAGTTTTTCGTTCACTAGTTTGGGCACAGTTAATAAGTGTGCTGATATCCAATGAGACTGACTATTTTTCTGGTTAAATTTAAGTCACAATTTATTTGTTCAGTATCTCACTAATCATGCTGGCACAGTTTTTGCACACGATAGAGTAGCAGTATCAGGCCAAAACTGCAATACCTTCAGGCAAAGAGAGTTTTAAGTAGCTAGAGCTAATTTCTCTTCCCAAGTGAGAATTACAGTGACTTTCCAGGTTGTGCTGTCACTATAATTCTCTGTAATTTCAAGGGTGAAGAGGGGAGGGGAAGAAGAAGAAAAAGCAAAAATAATTTCCAACACTGTTCCTGATACATTTTGTCCTTATTTACAGGCCAGAATAAACAACAGTAAAAAAAATGCTAATGAAAATAAAAATCCTGATTCTGAGAACCCTGTCTGAAATAATACCTGTATGAATAAATTTAAATTCCTGACTACTTGGCACTTTAAGTTTGCTGAAGTGATACTATGAAGGATGTCACCAGGACAACAAACATCTTGAAGGCTGTCTGAGCTCAAGCACACTGATTCAGCAAGAAAAGCCTGACACTTTGGGATACAGTCACTTCAGAAAGGAAAAGTTGCTTATTTTAAATGAAATTCAATCTATTGAATTATTCAACGATAATTGATTACATTGGGTAGAAAACCCCTCACTAGCAGTTGCTCACATTAATGAATTAGAAATAGAAACCACTGTCAGAATAAAAGTATAAATACAGCTAAATTTGCAGTCAGAAGTACTTTGCAGTAGACAGCAAAGACTGCATAATCGGATAGTGCAATCTGACAGCATGTGAAGTGTAGTGAACATGGAAGATCCATCTAGTGTTAATTTTGCCTAGGAAAGTAATTCATGAATAGCCTTTCAAGTCCAGGTATTTTCATAAAAAAATTGATCACAGCATTTACATTGTTATCTATTGGCATTGTGTCATAAAGAAGCAATTTGGTTTGAAAGATGAATCATATGCAGTTTTTGTGTCATGATTATTGATTACCTTTCAACCTATAAAGACTGTGTAAGGTTATGAAGCACTTAAAGATTTATTACCTTTATAGATCTATCTTTTCTGTGGTGATGAAAGTAAACATAAATCTGTTTTACCAAATGATACAGTAAACACGATTGCTTTAAATAATTAAAAACATATTAAACATAAAGAAATAACACTTACTGCAATTTTTTTCAAGTTAAGAAAGGAACTGAATAAACATTTTTAATATGCTGTTCTGTTTTGAAGAGCTTGACATTTTTTTTATTTTGCACTTTGTCAGAATGCATAGAAACACCACCCAAATACCAATCGCATTTAGAGGCCTAAGAAAAGTACTGGATTTTCTTCTGCCTTGCAAGTGGAGTTGAGGAAGATATGTAGGAAGGAAGAGAAGAAGCAGTAAAAAAAAAGTGATGACGAAGAAGGAAACAGAAATCAGTAGAGCTGAGTTTGCTAAGCATCTACTAATGTTGCTCCGAATTTATAGACATTGGCCAAACAATGCGCCCAAGAGGCATATATGAACACTGCAATTGCACCAAAGAGCAATGACCCACTTTAAGCTGACAGAAACTTCCAACCTACAGAAACCCATCCCTTCCCTCTATACCTTGGTATGGCTCCAAAACAGCTTCTGTGACTGTTCTATAGCCACTTGCAGTTAAATGGAGTCATGTCAGCAAAGCTTTTAATTTTTAAAGCTGTTTAAGATGATCAAAATCATTCTGATTAAAACGAGTTAGGTCTTGATAGCAGCCATTCCTAGATTGTTGAGAATGACAGACAGTGGAGAACAGATGGGTTTACAGAGGTCATTACAACCCCCTCAGACAGACCCAGAAAGCTATGTCTGCCCACACACTTGAAAGCCATTCTTAAAAGGCAGACATAATCCCAGCCTTTTTTCTCAGTGATCCTTTTCTATACTCCATAGTGTACAATTAGCATAATGGCATCGCTCTGTGCTAAATCCTAATGTAATTCTCACGGTACATGTAGTAAGGGATCCAACTAGAACCCTACCGTGTATTGTATTACTACACGCATAGGCGTTGTTTGCAGAGGATTAAAGTTGCTTTGGATGATGTTTGTAGGTACAAAGGAGATAACTGAAATACTCATTGCTGATCTGGATAAACAGCAAGCTCTATTCCTCAAGACACAGTTGATTCTGGAGGCATCTGAGAGTTTTGAGGCTTTCGCCTCTTGATCATTTGCAAGAATCTGGGTTTAGTCAGTAGAGAATGAATACATGTGTAGATTCAGTGGGTAATGGTGACTGGTTTTGTGGACTTAGTAATGGTAACCTTAGACTGGTTTTGTGGACTATAATTCCAATTCTCCTAAGACCTCAGCATCACCCTTTGTACTTATTGATGGATTGAGGCAGAGTTCCAGTGAGACCGTGGGCACCGAAGTGATGTTAGATTAAGTTTGAAAAACACTAAAAGACACTGTACATAGGAAATCTGACATGCAGAAAATAAGGAAATACTATGTTTAGTAGCAGTCTGTATAATAATGTATGAATATTTCTTCCATTAGAAGTTGACATACACCAAGGTCTTTCATTTGCTGGAAAATCATTGTTTTATAGATCAGCATTGTAGTGTTAATATATTCTTAAGACAAATATTGTGAGCAGACTTTTTAATTTGTGTAAGATCTATCTTTCTATCTACATTTGTATGTAGATGTATTTACTGCTGAAATTAATAAGTACTTCTTTACTAGAATAATTTAGAACTAGAATTTTTCTTTAGTAATATTATGCTTATAACATTTTTGTATGTCAGAGATGCTTATGTCATGGTTCGACACAGCTAAGTGCCACGCCCCATGAAATCTGTTATTTTTCATAAGGGGAAATACGATTAAATTGAGGAAAACTATATAAGGCAAAACAGGTCCACACATAAACAGTTACAACATAAAGAAAAATTTATTGGTAGCAGAATTAAGTAAAAGCACACTCCCCTCTCTTCCAGCACTCCCCCTTCCTACTTACCTAACTCGGACAAAGGAAAAAAAACATGGGTCTGGTCAGTGTTGCAGTTCTTAAAAGTCTCTCCAACATTTGAGGAAAAAAGAGTTTTCTTCTGCTCACTGTGGTTTCCAAACTGTTACCTGCAACAGTCCACCCAGAAAAACCTGTTGCAGTGAAAACATGTCTCCCGTAGCAAACCTCACGGCCTGTCCATACTGCAGTCATGGGCCCATAGACATAGGGTTTTGGATTTTTTTTAAGGATGAGTTATTCTCGCCTGAAAACAAAAGCTCTCTTCTTCACCAAATCTCTAAAAGCCTTTCACTGCTTCTCTGTAGCCTGGCATAGGCACTTCTCACATCTCCATAGGCCGCACGTGAATTTCCCATCTCCCCACGTACTTCAAACGGGATTAAAGAGACAAAACAGTCTGTAATATTACAGTCTTTACCATGGCCTGCAGAGATCATTTTTAAGCCACACGCGAAAAAACGCACCTCCCCAACAGCTTTCTGCCCTCACCCGGGAAGGAGGTGGGGCCTGGCCCAGCGCGGGCTTGCCCGGGCCAGCCGGCCCCTCAGACCCCCCCNGCTTAATATTTCTATGTCATAGATGGTTAATATTTTATGTTAATCCTTTTAATTAGAAGTTTAGTTAGAATTGATATTTTCTGTCATTTCCAAGCTAAGCTCTCTAAAAACATGTCAACTAATTTACTGCTACTTTCTTACGAAACCTCATTTTAAACCTGATACCGACACTGTTTTGACGTTTTCCACAACCTTTCACTTTCACATAACAGTATTTGAGAAAGTATCTTTGCTCAAGCCCTCAACCACCTCCCACATACCATTATCATTCATCTTTTTCAGTCTATATTTGTTCTTAGCACAGCAAGAAAACAACCCATCTTCATGTAACTATCAGCCAGTTATTGCTATATAGTAGCCAATGATTGCATTGTCTTCCCCACATTTCTTACATGTCTACCTATCGGATGTGGCTGGTAAACTTTTTTGCCACTGCCTAATAAATACACAAAGAATTAGCTTTACAAGTAATCCCAGCTTTTTTCCCCTGCAGTGACTGGAGGGACAGAGACTCTGCACGGGTTGGGTCACCCTGTGCGAAGCAGACGGCATGATTTCCTTTGGACATGCCTGTTCCTTTCCTTTGATGGTTAAAGGGATTCAAGTAATCAGCTTAGACAATTAGACAGATGAAGATAATCTTAGCCTTCTCACTGTGTACCTATTGATATTTCTATTAATCTGATGTATGAACCTAACACACAGTAACCCCTTGAGAAGGGATACCCTAAGCAGGATCAGCTCATCCAGTTTCTTTTAGATCTCACTTCAGTGAGTTTTCTTTTCTACTTTTCATCTTTTTCTTTTTAAAACATGTTTTTGACTTTCTGTGTGGAAAAGTAAACCCACTATTTCTGAAAGAGTTGTGCTCTGAAGTATCTTTGTAACCCTTGGCAGTTCTGGTGTCAGGTTACTCCAATAGTTAACAGACAGCAGCAAGTGTTGCTAAAAAAGTTAATTGTTAATTCAAATAGACAAAATGCAATAAACAGAGAATTACATACTGCGACAGATCTGCTTGGTGACTGTTCTTCTTTGAAATGTAGCTGGTTTATAACTGTACTCATCATCTCTTTATTTTACTCACCTCCTCTTAGATTAGATGAATTGGACAAGTTCATTTCAGTGACCAACTCCCACTCAAATTACACTATCAATGTCACATGAAATCTTTCAGATTTCATGAATTAACATCAGAAAAACCCTACAGAATACAGTTTTTTTTGTGATGGAAACAAAAAAAAAAAAGCATCTCTATATCCTTGGCATGTCCAACACTTGCAGTGGGAGACGGATTTGATATTTCGGGTGCTGGTAAAAAAAATACAGGACCTTCCCCTGCCTCTTAGGGCATTGCAATCAGTTCATCTTAAGCAATTAGACACCTTACTTTATTCACAATGTCTGTGTGGTACTGTGCCATTTATGAAAAATTTACAGTCTCAGTCTAATTGCTACTAGATGCAATTTTAGCATAGAAGCCAAGGAATATGTATTAAGACTGTGTTAATTTTTCAGCGATGAGTATTCTTAAAGGACAGAGCAGAAGAGCATTGACTGTGCTATGTTGAAAACTTGCTTTATGCCAATTTCAATGTGACTTCTCCTACAGAATTTTATTCTGGGACTACTGCTTTCATAAGCTGCCTATCTGGCACCTCTGATTTTTCACATGGAATGTCATTACATTCCATGAGGTATGTTTGTTTAATCTTCAGCAGTCCATTATTTTCGCAGTAAGCAACATAAGCTATATAAAAAGGTTAAGTTTAGTAGACGAAAAACGATTTATACCTAATAATGCTGTCAAATATTTACATCTGGCTGAAAGATCACTTATTGAATTTCTAAAACTCATTGAATTTGTATGGAATAACTTTACTAAAATATGAATTAGTGTGTAGGAAAAAATATCAATATATACGTACGTAAATTTTTTTCATTTAACCACTTCACCATCTGCCTTTCTATATTCAACTATCTGATCTGCTAACCAATGTGAAGAGAAAAAATATACTAAAAAGGTGCCAGTTTTTCAGCAATTTTAAGTCAGTGATATTGACAAAAGTGACTCTTTCTGTTTTTATTGTTATTATAAGAACAGAAGTTTTTGTTGGAGGACATCCAAACAGCAACAAAACTAGTGAAGGGTCCAGAGCACAAGTCTTATGAAGAGCGACTGAGGGAGCTGGGGCTGTTTAGCCATGTGCCGGTTTGGCCAAAATCTAGTAATATAGCCCCTGAGAGAAAACCAGGTTGCAACCACCCTTCCCTCCCAACAGGGTTCAGGAAAAAAAAAANTCCCAGGAAACAAAATTCAGCTCTCCGTCTCACGCCAAGAGGGAAAAAAAACCAGCTGGCTGAAGAAAAAGCAAGCAGGGTGCTCCCTTCGTGCCTTCCGCAGTCAGAAAAAACACTGAGGAGTATATCTCTGTGTCCTTGAGAAGCTGCTTTGGAAAGTTCATCTGTTTTGTTTTTTTTTTCAAGCTCAGTTTAAAGGCACAGAAAAGGCACAATATTACTTTTTGGGCATAGAGCATGATAGGGGATACACATGATAGAGTCACCCCAAGACAAGCCAGAAGAAAGGAGGCTCAGGAGAGACCTTACTCTCTACAACCGCCTGAAAGGAGGGTTGGCCTCTTCTCCCAGGCAATAAGGAACAACACATGAGGAAACAGCCAAAAGTTGTACCAAGGTAGGTTTTCATAGGATATTAGGAAAATTTTGTTACTGAAAAGAGTTGACAAGCACTCAAATACGATTCCCAGGGAAGTGGTGGAATCACCATCCCTGGAAGTTTTCAAAAAACGTGTGGATGTGGTGCTTAGGGACATAGCTTAGTGGTGAACTTAGCAGTGCTAGGTTTATAGGTGAACTAAAGGATCTTAAAGATTTTTCCAATCTAAATAATTCTATTTTTTCTATTATAAAAACAAAATACAAAACAAAAGCCCCAACCAACCGAGCAAAAAACCCGAGTGGTTTAGTTATCTCTTTTGCTTTGTTAGGTTCTTTAAAAGTCCCATACACTTTTCATGGCACAGCAATATTAATGTTTGAGGGGTTTTTTTCCCCAGAACTGACAGGGCACTTTAACAGTTAATCTTCTGAACTTATAGAAAGCCTGTCCTAGTCAGAAAATATTTGACTCTTTGAATTGGCACTACATATAAAGGTGATTTCGCCTATAAGCAATACATATGGCCATGACAATCTATGTTTGCAATATGACCGTAAGGTTTTATATTAACACATGCTGGATAGCTTGGCTTTTTCTTATTCATCACGCCAGTATATAGAAAAGAGCTTTAGTTCAGTACTGACTCATATATTGTAGATAGTGGACAGAAATAGGGAAAGATGAAGTACCATTTCTTCTTAAATGGATTTCATGTAAAGAAGCAGATTAGTTAAGCGCCCAGGTTAAATGGTTCCTTTTATATGAGTGCATCTATTTGAATATCAAATTCAATAAAACACTGAGCTGAGCTCCATTATAAGGTATTTTTCCTCATAATAAGTATACAGAAACAGAGAAACTTGTAAGAATTTTGAATTTTAAAAACAAGCAAACGGAAAATCTCTACCAGGTATTGGCAATCATACAACTTTGTACTATGAACAAGGTAAAATTATACAGGTGAGAAAGGATCACTATATATATTGTTACTTCTTTTTAAGTGTATTTAATTGAAAGTGACAAAAAGTTGACCATAGATATTTTAAAATTTGTTTATTAGATATGCTCCAGTTCAAAGTAGAGTGTTAAATAACTTTCCCATACAGTCATAGAGTGACCATTCTTTATATTTATACTCCTAATTTTTTTCAACTTCATTTAATGAAAATTATAGTGAAAATTTCTAGATTTTTTTGTTTGTTTGTTTCTCCCAAATCCTTAACTGCTTGGAAGAACAGAGAGAAAATGCTACCACGGAATAAACTCTTGTTTTCTTACTAATTCGGGATACTTCTGGTTAGTATAAACTAGCTGTGCACACAAGGAGAGATTTTTAAGGAAGGCTCTTATGGTACATCCACATATTTGTAAGTTTTAAAAAGATAAATAAAGCCCAACAGACTGTTTGAAAATTACTGCATAAAAAACCAACCTGTATCTACCTCAGAGAAACTTTTATCAACAGGTGAAAGAATTTTATATCTTCTCAACTACCTGTATCTCGCCTCAACAGCTGATACAGAATATTGTTTTTCCTATCTTGAGCAGATTGACTTTTCAGGCCCTGTTACTGGGATTTTCATAAAATGCTTCGAGACAGATGTCCTTCTGGCTCATTTCTGGTCTCTTATCTTTAATTTCTGAGTATCCAAAATATCATTTCCAGGACTGTTTTCTTCTCCTATACTTCTGACCGCGTCAGCATTCTTGATATTTATTATAACTACAAATATCTGTTCCAGAAAAAAAATAGTTATTCTGGTTCTTGCAAATAAAAGTCAAATTTGAAAAGAATTTTAAAATAGCAGAGTCCTTTGACAGAGTGAATGAGTAGGTGGTGAGGCACAATCCATAGAACATATTTTAATTGACTGATAGTCAAATAAGAGGTAGGAAATCAAGGAGACAAGTTAGTTTTCATGATCTGACTTCAATCATATGCTGTTCAATACATTTATAAAGATGTGAAAAAGAGTAATTATTAGCAAACTGAATTCTTAAATGAGTCAATGGTATATACAGTAACCCAAATTGAAGGTAATAAAGGAGTTTTAGAAAGATGTCATTATATTAATTGATTTGTAGATACAGAGACAGATGTTTTAGATAAATTCTCTTTCCCTGTTCTCTTTTCTGTGCATCTGATATTTTTTCTCCCAAATTAACTTTCATGCCTTCTCTCATGATACAGTTTGGAAAGTCTGATTCCTTTTCCTGCCAAGGTTACAGTTCTTTCACTTCAAATAAGGTTCACTGAAATAAAGTTCAGTGTTTTTCCACCTTTTCTTTCTTCATTATTTACTCACTTTTTTAATTTCTGAAACATTTCTGCTTTGCCTTTTGCAATCTCATCACACAAGTGGGAGGAGAACTGTATTTTATTATCTGTTTGTAAAGCATGACATAAATTCACAGTGCTACATGCTCAGTATTTAATAAAAATGCCATACCATAAAATTAACAACTCATACCCTTGCCAAGGTGCTCATTTGGCAGGAAATGGAGGCTCAAGTCCAGATGGGCTCTAAATTATGAAATAACTCTGTTATTTGAATTTCGATAGAAATGTCCAGGTTCTATATTTTGACACCCTCTACAGGAACTGGTTTTGGCTTGTGCCAATACAACAGCAGATGAAGAAATGGCAGATTAGGTTCTCTCTCTCCAGGTACATCTGTACCAACAAGTCAGAAATTCTTCATCAGGTACATTTGGGACGGGGAATAAAAATCTTAACATGCAATGTACTTTGGTTTTACATGCTGCTGAAATTTGACATAATCCAAACATAACTAAAGTAGGAGTGCTATAACTAGAGGTTTCCTCCTTACTTATTTCTTATAATTAAAGCGGAGAGAGGGGTGATCTAAAAAGTATGGTTCAAATATTAGGTAGTCTAGACTGTTTCTTAGAGATGTCTATCTGTCCCACTTTCCCATGGAAGAAACCTGGTAGCAATGTTTATAATTTAATGGACTGCCAAAATTTGAGGGGTCTGTATTTATTTGGATGACTTCCTGCTAATATAATACATAAACATAACAATTCACTTAAAAGAAATCTTGGGAGTTTAAACATTATATATTTCTATACTAATGCTGTGTTTGTAAAACTCAAAAGAAACCAATAGTTTTCACATAGATTCATTTTCCACAGAAATTAATAAAATACACTGAAATCTTACATATTAACTCCATTCCATTAGAAAATACAATTTCTGTATGAAAAAAGAAAATAAAAATAAAAGTTTGCAGAACTTCCGTAGTGATGAGTTTAGATGATTTACAGAATCAGAATTATTTTCTCGTTACTTTGTAATTCTATTTGTACAACATGATGAAACATTATGACAGCACAAAAACAAAATAAGGAAGAAAAACCAGAACTTCTTAAAATGTCATGGGGTAAATTCAAAAAAATAATTGAATATGTAACGTAAAAGTGAATTATACTTGGGAGATGCAGAGTTCAAAGAACCAAAATGTTTGTCTTGAAAACATGGAGAACTGCATTATTTTGTGTACAGCGTGCTGTTATTCACATTTTCATTTGCTTATGTAGGGAAAAAAACCACAAAACCCTGCTTTGGTAAGTAATGATAATTTTGAACATCAGTAAGTACTAAACCAAGTTCCAAGTATCTATGATTACAGTAGTAAAGGAAATGTCATTGCCAAAGGGTTTATAATTTAAATAGAGACAAAAAGTTGAGAGAGAGAGCAGAAGAACCAAAAATAACGATATGAACCTTTTCTATTAGCTGGGAGTGAAGATAGCATTTATTGACATATGCTAGTAGGTATTAAGTCTGACTTTAATAGTGAACAGAAAAGAGAAACTATAGAAAGCAAGATCACAAGTGCAGACAGACACATAATTGAGGAGATACTGAAAAAGAAATAATCTTAAATATGACTAACTAGGATTCTGACAAAGAAATTATTATTTTGTAATGCAACTGAAAAACATGGCAAATGCACAGAAGGGAAATGTAAAGCAGAGACAAGAAAAGAAGGTAGAGGTCATTCAGGGAGGTTTTCAAACAAAAATCAAAGTTTAACTAAACAAAGAAAAGAAATAAAATGTATAGATAATGTTATAAAAAAGTTAAAACTGAAACTCAGTGAATGGTATCTTAACTCATTATAGTATTTTGTTTCGTTTAATATCTTTTCAAGATGTTTTGATGATGGATTCTTACTTAAGAAAGGCACTGGGTGCTCCCTAGGATTCTCCAGATTTTAATGTAAGAAATAATTGAGCAGTATGACAAGACAAAAGATTAGAAGTTGAAGAGAAGAAAACGAAGTATTTCAAAGCCTTTATTTTTTGAAGATAAACAGGAAGCCTGATGAACAAAAAAGCAAGGTTGAAAGCCTTTTGTTACACCCAGATTATTTCTGAAATCTCAGGGTCTGGAGAGATTCTCTGTAAACAAATCTAATCCTAAGCAAAAAATAAAAATCTTTTGAGGAGGTCTTCTTTTATGACATTTACTACCTCTTTTCTATTTTGTTCTAAGACATTTTTCTTTTGTTTTGTTATTTTGGGTTAGTGTGGTGATGGTAATAATTTGTACACATGAACAGTGGGACACATGGTATCTGATCTAACACAAGTTTGGTTTGGGCTACCTTTTGAGAAGAAGCCAAAATACCTTAGAATACTTCACTACATGTATCTGTCAGATGATTAAAAGGACTATTTATAATTTACATAACTAAGAGTGGCTGCTTCTCTCAGCTTTCTTTCAAATTATCCTCAAGAGGATAATTGGCAGGACATTCATCTGTCCCTTAAAAAGTGAGATTTTTTTTTTGTTTTAGAATGTTTCATTCATCCTGTAGGATGGAAATACTGATGTAATGGAAAGTGGACTTTGGGTCATGATGTTACATCATTAGTACACTATTTCAGAAAGTCTTAGAATTTCTGGGATGTTAAAGACAACTTTGTCATAAATGATGCCTTGTTTTTCTTTGGAACTTATTGTTTCATTAGTGAGAAGAATGTAACCTCGCAATGGAGAAGATTACACATTTACGTGTATATTAAGTGAGCTGCTTTGAATATTCAAGTTTTATGTTTAAATACTTTATAACTAAAAATTCATATCCTGTACTAATTGCTACATAAATCATCTTATATCAATATCTTGTGTTAATTACTTTAAAGTTACTTATCTCAAGTCACAATATTTCATAGTGTGCAAAAATGAAAATTAAATTTGGAGATTCAAAAAACCCTGCATAGCTGGCGTAGTACTTAGTGACACGGAAAAAAATCTTATTATTCTACTTCTAAAATATAGGTGTACATATACATACATATGTGTATATGTATATTTATGGAGAAAAATAACAAAAGCAAACTAAATATTAGCATCACACCTTTGGGAGAATTTTTTCTGCCAGAGTGTTGCATCAAAAGTAAGAAGGCAGAAAGGAAACACAGAGAAAAAGGTCCAATTTTGACATAAATCAAGAAAGCTGATGTCAAAGGGAGGCCAGAGGTCTCCAATACATTTCTGGCTCTAAGTACTTACCAGAAGGACTGATTACAATTCACATAATAGATGTGCTATATATGTCTACATTTCATTTCTCTTTTTCTTCTTGAAAAAGAATTCACAAGAAAAAATCACAGGTAAGAGCAACAACAAAAAATTAAAGATTTGTGAAATAGAAAAGTAGAAGTAATCATATTTATAAATTCTATGTTGTTATCCCTGAAAGAAATCTTAACCTTTTGCAGCAATCTCAGAAACTATGCATCCTATACAGTTGTGGCTAGTCCATAATCATGCATTTCCATAGTTTTATTTATGATTCTTTGAAGTGAATGATCTACTTTATTAGGGTTTTTTATTACTCTTAATGTTTATTCTTCTTCCTTCCTGACACCATTTTCCTGTTCCTTTCTTGTGTATTTCTAAAGAGCAGTTGGAAATGCAGTCTGTGTTAGTTTCTTATGCTACTTCCACTGATTAAACTGTCATTATACTGCTCTCAAAAATAACTACACTGATATAATGCTGTACTTTGGCTGAAGGGGACTTATTCAGACCCAAGATTTTCAAGACAGATATCCAGAACTTTAGTGACTAAACAGGAATTAATGATTCTGATTTTATGAAGGAACAGGAAATGATAGTAATGCTATGATCTGAGCAGTATATACAAATGGTGTGACAATGGTAGGGTGTTCAGGTACAGCCAAACAACTTGGGCACACATGCTGCACTCAGTAAGTAGATTTGTGAGACCAAATACCCTGTCATTTTCTGGAACTGTTGTCCCGATGCATCTCTGAAAAAATGTGGTCCCTGTGCAGGCTGGGAAAACAGGCTGTGAGAATATGCAGCACAATGGGTTCAAATAATACACCAATCCAGGGAGATGTAGGCAAAAATGATCTTAGTGTAATTTCAGTGGCAAGAAGAGCTCTCTGGATTCAGTTTTCACTCCTGCTCATGTGAGATACCAGCTAAAAAGGTTCTACAGGAAAAACCAGTAACTTCAAAAAAAAATGTCAGCCTGATAGGATATGACTTAGTGAATAATAATTTTTATATCATAAAAGACTCGAACAATTTTTACCACATATGCCACACCTTATAAGGAAACCTGGACAAAAATGTATGTGATTTCGAGTTCCTTCTTTTAAATACATTTACTGCAAGCTGATTTTCATTCCTCTTCCAGTTACGTGGATGATTTGGAAATTCAAATGCAATTAAGTCTGTGATCTGGGAAAATCCTTTTTGAAGTGGAATTCTCAAATCAGATGACAGACTGTGTGTTAAGAGAATGAGAAGCTATTTTTGCTAGTGTCTTTCAAGGAATATACGTTTTATATATCCTGGTTCTCAATAATTTAAGATCATGTAACACAGCACATAAGACCTCACCCAATATGGGTAGGCAAGCAGTTATTATGAATACATCAACTGCCACCTCAATACTTTTAATATTGTAGCTATGTCTATCTTCACCATTCAGTTAGTTAGCACTTTCAATTCCTAGTGCAATAAAGAAAAAAAATCGCATATTTTACCATAAGGTTTGCCCTAACATGGTCTGCTCTCCATTTTCTTGTCTTTGTCCTCCCTAGTGAAACAGTGGACTCTAAATGGCCATCTGTCTAAATGTTATCCTTAGAGAGGTAGGATTGATTTACTTGCAAGACACATCTTGGCAAGCGTCCTTAGATTTCACCTAAGGTTTCAGGAAAACTGGGAGCTGTTTCATAATTTACAATCATCAAGTGAAAGGATTTTACATTGTGTTGTGTTGCCTGCACAGGGTATATAAAATATTCAGATTCTAGAGTGGGGTTTAGAGAGAGAGTTTTGTCACATCAGTTTTGGCACATTTTGTTACTCATGGTCACAGGAGACGATTAACACTTAATCCTCAAATCTGTGTTTTGAGAAAAGAGTTCAGGGATCAGAGAAACCCAAAAGGAATAGAGGAGTGAAGACAATGACTTATTTTCACAGATAGAAAACCAATCAAGGAAACTTCTTTTCCTTGTTATGTTATGTCTACTATTTCTGCAGTAGTAGAGACAGAGTACTACATGTGATCATGGAGATGTACATGGAATCAAGAATACTTGATGCAAGATTAAACCCAAGGTGAAGACCTAGATTTTGGTGCCTGACAGAAAAAATGAGCTTCGCTATTTTAAGAGAAAGTTATATTATTAATTGCCCAAAGATATGGAGCATTAGTTTGCATACAAACTGTTATGACGTGATCTATTAGCTATAACCTCAGGATAACCACTCAGACCCCAAGACTTGCGGGACATTAATGCAAAATGCTGTTGCTGAGTGCTAAGGTGTAAGTCCCAGACCCAGGGTGTGGCTCCTACAGGAAAGGAAAAATTCAAAGGAATGAAATTATCCTGGAGAGCAGGAGGTAAGCTGAGATCTTGAAAAAGACTCAGAGCTCCTTTGGGCAAGATGGTAATAACTGATGTCTGCAGGGCTACTGCTGCTGTCATTGGATGATGATTCAAGCCCTTCCTACTTGCCTGCCAGCATCAGTCAATCTTGTGAATGCCCAGAGAAAGCAGCTGCCCCTGGTGGTTTGCTGCCCAGGGTATTGCTTTGCCTAGTCAAGCCAGCCAAGATACATGGCAGGGCCCCAGGAATAACCATTATATTGTACATTAAAGTTTAATATTTTCTGAGATGTCAGGAGATTAAGAGCGTGACACTAGGGACAGGGAATTTGCAAAGCTGAACATAAGTGGAACTTAAATGACCTCCGGAAACTGTGATGAAGTTAGGAATCCCTTACAGCAAGAAGAAATTTAATCAGAATGCAGAAATAGCCAAAGGTTGCCCAATAGTTCTCAGACATATAACTATAGTAATATCCTTTGATTCAGGATCTAACTGTCAGACAAAAAGTAAAATAAAAAAAATTTTGTGAATTTTAATAACACGTGCTAGACCTATTGGTTCAGAATAATTTAGGTAATAACTGTGATGAATGGCTCTTTTATCATGATATTTGGTCATATATAAAACCGTATCTGAAGCAGACTTGAAATGAATATCAGCTTCTTTAAGCAATAATAAAGCCTTCAGATATAGGGGAACTTGGTCTTAAATTTTATCTGTAATGATGCAAATAACTAGTTATTAAAGAGTTTGATTAGTAGTGTAGTTTGAACACAGAAACAATTTTTAATTCACAGCAGAGAAAAAAAGGCTTTTAAAGCTAAAATAGACTGAAGTTGAGACAGCCACTTCTAGCTAGAAGAAGAAATAATTTAGATTCGTGCATTAAGATAAACAAGGAAAGCATCTTGAACTTTGAATTCATTGAATGCACCTTCGCATAAGACTCTGTATGTTGGCTTATGGTTCTTACTAGTATTTTATGCTAACATTAAAAGCCCTTAGCTTTTAGTAAACAATTATATTTAGAACCAGCATTTCTATTTAGATTCTGGAATAATAGTTTATTCAGAATAGTATGTACAACAAGAAAGGAAGAAAAATATTTTGGGTTGGTTTATTTATTCCCCTTTTGCAAGTCAAAATGTGCAAATGTGCTTTACAGAGAAAAAATAGAAGAGCAGGGACAGTGTCCTTCACAACAGGGTTCATTATCAGCCTTCTTATAATTTGTTACAACCAAAAAACAAAGTTACTGATTTTAATATATATGTATCTGTATATGTATATGTGTATAAATATATGTATATGTATATATATCTATATATCTTGTTTGATTTCCAAAAGAGCATACATGGAAGCATACATTGATATGAGTTATGTAATTGAATAAAATAGAAATAACATGTCTATATAGAAGAAAATTTCACTCTGGGATTTATACATCTTCTCAGTGTACAGCAACTCAGTGTAGGTTATCAATTTTTTTCACATTCTGATAAAGACCCAAAAATTCTTCCTGCTAGCATCAAGGCAGTTGGCAATATTAAAGGTAAAGAGAAAAGGAAGAAATAAAAAGGTGAAAAAACCCAACAATTTCAATAATGCATTAAGTGGATTTTGAGTACTAAAGGGAAAAGGCATGCCAAATCCTCATCTTTCCTTGTGGCAGCTGTAAGATAGACTAATGCCACTTGTGAGCTGGATCTTGAGCTCTGAATCTCTAATCACGTCATTACCATTCTGAACAGAAAGAGAAAAGCTTGAAACTCACCAAAATAGAATACAGACGAAGGTGTAATTTTTGTAGGTTTTTCTTTTCTTTTCTGGTGGGTTTTTTATTGTTGTTTTGCTTTGTTTGTTTGTTTATTTGTTGGTTGGTTGGTTGGTTGGTCGGTTGGTTGTATTTATTTTTTGCGAGGGAGGTGGGTTGTTTATTTTTCTCAACATGTCTTCTAAGCAGGGTCTCCAAAAAATCAACAAGTACACACCACAGAATGGTAAGAGGAGAATTAATATTTGTAAGCCTAAGCAGAAATGAAATTTTATGGTAGGCAGCATTAGTCAAGGAAACTCCTTTGGTAATGATAGAGCAGTGAGAAGAGACTGAACTGGAATGCTAACAGGAAAAAATGGCTACTCAGAAACAGCTATTTCAGAGAAGTTGCTTCAAGTGTTTACATAGATACTGATGAACAAGAACCCACTTTTTGAAACACTAAATTCTTAGTATTATTTTTTCTAAATAAATATTTCAGTACCACGAACTAATAAAACATTATATAGTCCCTATAAAGAAAGACATTCTTAAAAGAAAGTATAGTACAGAATTTTAGGATTCTTTTTGGTGAAAATTACTAAAAAGTATGTATAATCCACTTGTTGGCTTGTTTCACTACAGATTTTAAATTGTTTTGCATCTTTATAGTTCTAAAACAGAGTAAAATTCCAGCATTTTGTACAGTCACCTGTTGTGTTTCGCACAAATCTTTATTAAAATTCAATATGATATTTGACTCTAGACTTCCACTAGCATTCCAGTAGGGATAATGAAGCTATGTCACACAGGAAAAAGATCTTTGCAATATAATAATTAAATTCTCTGTTGGCTGATGAAGGACAAGTACTCATACTTGACACTTTCTCTTTTTTCTTTTCATTTTGCATGCCACTTAAGGACAAAAAATGGCTTAAATCCAAGTCTTCATTAGTCTATTTTAACAGGAAGAAGAATTCCAGCATTATATATATATATATATATATATATATATATATATATACACACACATTCAAACTGCTAGTACCAGGAGTCAAAGCATTCAGGAAACAGTGGTGGCTGAAAATTATATTCCTAATCAGATATTCCATTTTCATTTTTTTCCTTTTCCTTTGTGTCATGAATCGTAAAATATCAGCACTTATTTCGAGGTCGCACAAGTCAGGGCTAGCAGAGGAGTAGAGGCTTCCAGCAGGGATGATGGGTCAATCAGACACCTCTAGTCTCAGCATGAAGCTTCTGCTGCAGCAAAGGTAAGGCAGATTTGGCCTGGAATTTTTTCAACAAACTAATGGTTTTTATTGGAGTGACAGGCTATTATTTTTTCCTCTGATCTTTTACAAAAAAAAGAATAAGTAATTTTGTCTAATAGGGAACAGTTTAAGGTTCCACACTGGTAAAACGTCAGTATCATCTAAGCAAAACTATATATTACCGTTTTGTAATGAATGACATTTGTTATTAAGATTCATTTTTTCTGTTTCTTGGGCACTGTGCTAATGTATTATATTTGTCCTTGAAAAGTCTGTTTAGGTTCATGCAATTTATTTCTGCTATCTACAATTCAACAAGATGAATCAGATGAAAATACATACCGGATTCTGCATTTGGCATAGCATTAATAATAAAGTAGAGCAGGTTAATCACAATCTATGAGAAGCAAATCTTTTAGTTCTAGGCATTTTTCCAGAGGCGTGCAGATTTCTGAGTCCTGTGCAAAAGTGCTGCTACACCATTCCATGTCAAGACTGACCTTTGGTGAAAAGCAGAATCACAAAATTATAGAATGGTTGAGGTTGAATGAGATCTCTAGACATCCACCCTCCTGCTCAAGTAGGGCCACCTGCCTGCCCAGGACCATGGCCAGACAATTCCTGAGTACTTCCAGTGATGGAGACTCCACAACCTTTCTGGGTAACCTGCGCCACTGCTCAGACACCTTCATAGTTTTCAAATGATCAGAAGAAACTTCCTGTGTTTCAGTCCACTGCCTTTTTTCCTGTCACTGGGTGCCACTAAGAGCCTGGATCCATTTCTTTGCACCTTACCTTCAGGCAGTTTGGCTAGGAGCTCCTTGTTCATTCATTCAGGCCTTCACACATATTTGGCTGACTTTGTAGTTGTTCAGATGGAACATGAACTTGGCAGAGGTGATCTTTGAACATTAACTAGCTTTCTTCGTCCGCTTTTTTCATCCAGGATTCAATTCAGTGGACCTCTTCCAACCAGCTCTTGAAAGAGGCCAAAATCTGCTCTCCTGAAGTCCAGACTTGTGAGTTTGCTTTTCACCCTGCTCTCAGGATCTTGAACCTCCCCACCTCATGGTCACTGGAGACAAGGCCACCTTTGATCTTCACATCCCCAGAGATGGTTTCCCTGCTGGTGGGCATGAGTTCTGGGAGAGCACCTCTATTTGTTGGCTTCTCTACTGGTCAGAGAACAACGTAACAGCTGATGCACTCTGGGAACCTTTTGGATTGCTTATGTCTTGCTCTTCTGTTTCTCTAGCAGATATAGGGGTATTTGAAGTCTCCACGAGGACCAATGTTTGTGAAAATAAAGCTGTTCCTATCTGTCTGCAGAGGACCTGATCCACTGCTCTTCCCTGCCCAGGTGGCCAGTAGCAGACACCCACTTTAATGTCACCTTCATGTATTCGTTGGGTTTTTCTTAAATTCTAACAAATAAGCTCTCAGTTGGTTCCTCATTCATCCTGGCAAAGGCCTATGCGCTCCACATGCTCTCTCAGAAAAAGGACAACTCTGCTTCCTAACTTTTTTCCTTCTGTACTTCCTAAAGAGCCCATATCCCCCCCTCCACTGCAACACTCCAGACACAGAAGCCATCCCAATACGTCTCCAAAAAGACCATAGTTCACAACTGCACACAGATCTCTCCCTCATCGTGTTAACTCCCCATGCTGCCTGCACTAGGATACAGGCACTTCAGGGGCATGAACTGATGCATATATAACTTGTGTATGGTGAAATTTAACAGGTACACAGTGAACTTGCAGACAACATGTTGGGATAGCATTGCAACTAGCTCAAACCCATACTCCTCCCACCTCTTCACAACATCTCAGGAGTTATGCCCTTATTCTACATGCTTGTTGCATCCACTTGTTACACAGTCTCTTTGAGACTGTCATCTCTTTGAGCAGAGAAATGCCATTTTTATAAATTTGCCAAAGCCTGCTGGTCTCTAGACACTACTACATTATAAATGCATAATAGCAGGAAGAGTGAATACAAAATATAAAAACCACCCAACATTATAAATGTAATCTGTAACATCATTTATACATAATTCTAGACCTTTATGGGCCATTCTCTGCCCCTGTCTTATTTATCACTTGAGTACTTCAGAGACAACAAAACTTTTTTCCCAGAAAACGAACAGTGAGATCAAGAAAAGAACGAGATGAGTCATTCTGCAAATAGTGGAGCTTTGGCCAACTCAGAACAGTAAAATATGATTTCAGTAGTTTCACTTGTCTTGGGACTATACCAGGATGGTAGAGGAATGTAGTGACCCAAAGTGAAAGTCATGCGCACCAAATTTGATTCTGAAAACGTGACTTCAAACTTTGAAGAAAACATTTTTTTTCATCAAAAAAGATCTCACTCCAGTGTCTGGATAGATACCAAAAGAGCAGCTGGTCTTTAAGCCAACACAAGCTCCAAATTGTTACCAGAATTTCTGGGTTTATAGCTGATGCTTTTGTAATGCTTTTTAAAAATAAATGGTAAAGAAGGTGAACCTTGTATTCATTGTATACGTGAGGAATTCACTAAGGACGTTACTTAATTCCTATTCAACTGAGAAGCAAACTTCTTAACATTAAGGATATATGACACAAACATAAATAACTGAATCAAGAGATACAGAATATGCAGGCTTCATTCCCATTCTTTCCTTTTCTAAGGTTTCAATATTTTCAACCATCACTAAAATACTCATATGGTAGAATTCCTTATTAACCAGATTGCAAAACAATGCTAAGACAAAAAGCTTATTAAAGAAAAAGAATATACTTATTAAATGCCTGTCATTAATTTGAAACACAATGTCAATTATAACAGCCTTGTATATCAACTACAGATTTAATTGTTTGCTTGATGAGACAAAGAAAGGAGTTCTGATGATGTGCCACCCCTTTTCACAGACAATGTATGATAAAATTCCAGCTCTTTGTCTTTTCTCCAACCTGCAGAATCCAGTATTATGATACTGAGAAAAATTCTTACACCAATTTACCTAATCCTAATTAAATGAGTACAGGATTTAGCTACGACAGGTGTTATGTGTTTATAAGAATATCTCAAAACAGTTTGTCTTCACCCATTTACGGCCTTTGTAGCATTTTGTTTTATAATCCTTGAACAGCATCACCCTCTTTTTTTCACAGGACACACCTGTGATTAGTTCACTTGACTAGTTGCTCAGTAATAGTTATTTATATTACATATTTTGAGCTCTCCTGCTAATGACCTGGCTGGATGAATTCCAGTTTAGGCATTTGGTGGTAAAGGTACATCAACACATTCATCCTTATACTATGGCAGAATATGTTAGAATTTAGTTTTTATCTTTTGCAAAGAAGAAAAAAAGAAAGCCTACATTTCTTTCCTTGATTAAAAAAAAAGAAAAAGAAAAAGAAAAAGAAAAAGAAAAAGAAAAAGAAAAAGAAAAAAAAAGAAAAAGAAAAAGAAAAAGAAAGGTCAGAATTTGCTTATGTATGGAGGTGTTTGTCTCATTTCACTGATACATTTTACTAGTCCTACTAGCCACATATTGATTCTGCATATACCTCATTCTTTACATAAAACACCCCAGCTATTTTACGTTTCCCTCTCATCTGCAGAGAAAACAGGTTTTGAAGAACACGTGCAATTTTCTCCATGCCAGAAATTAGCACACCAACCTTACTAGAACAAAATACTCACTCCACAAAATATACTCCAGGAGTTTATGCAGAAAGGTACTTTCACTCTTCAGACAAAACCCAAACTTTTGATATTACTTTTCATATCCAGAAAGAGTCATCCTGTAGAGAGTTATACACATACAAAGCAGAAAATACTTTCTTATTTAGTGCATTTTAAAGAAATGTGTATATTACTCTCAATCTCTCAGTGATCTCTAGGCAAGTAACAGAAAATTTTTTTCATATAACAAGTGACATAGAATAGTTTCTCTCTCTCTTTCTCCTCTCTCTCTCTTTCACACGTATATATGCATAAAAACCCAATGAAAAACCAATAAAACTAAATAAATAAATAAATCAGGAAATATAGCTACTCTTCCTTTAAGTCAGGAATTGATTAAGGGAAAGTGTGCTACATATCTTCAATTTCTGGATAACGGATAAAATGAAGCTTTCACTAATTTAAAGCTTAGACTTTTGAAGTCTATGCTTTGAAAAGCATTTCACCTCAGGAACCCCCAGACCCACTCCATGTACAAACTATGAAGAAAATATGTAACTAATTATCAATATATCTTGTTATTAGTAGGATTGATTCATACATCCAAATGTGTTTTCCAGACCCATTTCAGGATTCAGGAGTGTCCAAGAATATTTTTCAGTTACCTATCTGCTACCAGTGAGCTGACAAATAATGTAAAATACCTCGGGAAGCCCATCTCTGCATCTGGCAAGAGGAATGCAGAGGCATATCTGATAGACCTCTACCTATCTGATAGACATCTACGAGACATCTGTCTGTAGGGGATCAACTGCTTTAATCTCATGTGCTTAAGAAATAGTAGTTTATATAATGAATAAACTTTACATAAACCTATATTAGTTTATATTACATATTTTTTTACAATGCCACTTTGCTAAAGTATATCTAAGAAGAAATTAGACAAAATAAGAGCAATGTCTTTTCAAAGGAATATTATCTAAAACCAACTTTAAAAACAGTTGTAAAAGCAAACCTTTCTTAAAATATAGCAATATCGCATGGTTTACTAATTATTATACACCTGTGGTTTTGCACCCAATATTCTGGAAGAAATTGAAAATTGTATTTATAAACATGTTTCTTATTCATCTGCAAGCTACAATTTTACTGCATTTTAGTGTCAGAAAACCTAGCCTCATTCTTTGAAGAAACTGAACACTATGACAGCCTACTGCTTCTTTCACTGAAGTGTTTAATTACGCCGTAGTTCTAAGACCATTCAATCAACTCTAAGTTACAAAGACAGCTGAAATCTTAGCTGGACTTTAAAAGCAACCAAACCAAACTACAGGAAAAAAAAAAATCAAACAAACAAACAAACAAACAAACTGTGCCGGTTTGGCCAAAATCTAGTAATATAGCCCCTGAGAGAAAACCAGGTTACAACCACCCTTCCCTCCCAACAGGGTTCGGGAGAAAAAAGAAATTTTTCCTCGAAGGAAAGTGAAAGAGATAAAAACTATTTATTTTAACGAACACACAGGAAAAGGATAATGATGCTAAATAATGAATTAAAACTCTCGCTATAGAGAGAAACCTGGGAAGATTTCAGAGTCC